>RANZ01000068.1:0-96488 GCA_009805285.1 Neurospora terricola FGSC 1889 | reverse complement strand
GGCGACGCCACGGCCGATGCCGCGGCCGGCGCCGGTGACGAGGGCGACTTTGCCTTCGAGGGAGGCGGTGGGGATTGAGATGGGCATTTTGGGGTTTGGGTTGGGTGGCGGTGGTGGTGGTGGTGGTGGCGGCTTGTTGTGATGGGATGGGAGTGATGTTGCTGTAGCGTAGGATGCAGAAATTAGGGACAAGACAGGAAGAAAGAGAGATGAAGAGAGGATCCGCCAAGACGACATGGAGTCCGGCTTTGCCACCCTATTTATTGTGAGATTGACATCTGGCGGCAGTCACTCAATCTTGCTTCTGGTCCTCCCTGTATATGCCAGCAGTGCCTCGATGTGCTGCATATCGGTAAGTCCATCCTGCTTCTTGGTACATCCGGCGCGCGCCCGGTCGCTGTTCTCGGAAGTCCGACTATAGATGAGCGGCACCAAGGGATGACGACCAAAGGGAAGCGATTTTGTTTACATCCCTTGTCTCGGCTCCCTTCAATGTTTTGGTCCCTTGGGTGACGAGGGTGAGTCCAATGTCTTGCCCGTCCCCCCTTTTCGGACTTAGATGGCGGGGTGGGGTCGGGGAAACTGCAATGCCGGACATCCCCCGACTACATGTCCGGGGAGCTGGCTGTGCCCGATTCCCCCTCCCCCCGGACAATGGAGTCAGAATTCTAAAAGAAACTTAAAATCAGCCAACGGGAGATCGTCGGTTTCGCTGGGGAACAGCGGAGGAGCGAAGATGGGGAGGGGTGCGGACTGTGCCATGCTGCCGAAACCGAAGATGGCAGGTGATTCGCGATGCATGCAGCCGTGGGACATATAACATCTAAGATTGTGTTCAGTCATGCACGCCACAAAATTTGAAAACACTGCCGATGGTACGATGATAGGGGCTTGTGAATCCGGACAGTTCGCCGTCACAAGTCCGCCTTCACATCCCGAAAGCTCGCAATGAGCCCTGGTGCAAATGACACTCGAGACTCATCGCTTGTTCAATAAGCGATCCACGATAGAGAAAGCATTGTAAGCACGGCAACAATGAAAGGAACACGATAGCATTATCATTCTGCGACCAAATAACTCCAGAAAATGCTTGAACCCACTCTCTCCTCCTAACATGTCCGGATGACCTCTCCTTAGTCCAACAGCGCAAGGAGATGTGCACTTGCACATGGAACATTGCAGAACGAGACTTGCCAATGTCAGTGAAGGTTGAGCCAAACCAAGATGCAAGACACACAAAACCATGAAAACAGCAAACCGAACTCCCATCACTCTCCAAGGAACTCTCTCAACGCACCCTGTGACCCCAGTCCCAATCCGCGAGTTGAGCACCCGACAACCTGTAATCTAACCTCCCCTTCTATTCGGGAATCCAGAGGGTGCCTGAAAGAAGTTTCGAGAAGTTCGACCCGAAGCCGAAGGCTGGCCTCCGGTTGGAAACCCAGCTTGTCGCCACCTGTCAGCTGTAGCTGAAACTTGAGGCTGCTGTCCCCTCCCAGCTTGAGCCGCAGGTTGCTGGCCTCTCCCGGCTGGGAACCGAGGCTGTTGTCCCGGAAGAACTGCAGCCGAAGCCGCACGCTGCTGACCTCTTCCGCCTTGAACAAGCTGTGGTCCCCTTCCGGCTGGGAACCGAGGCTGTTGTCCCGGACCCATTGCCGCCGAAGCCGCACGTGATTGTCCTCTTCTGGCTGGAAATTGAGGCCGCTGCCCTCCCCAAGCTGGGAATTGAGAAGGTTGCCCTCTTCCGGCTGGGAACTGAGGCGGTTGTCCCCTCCCGGCCGGAGCCATAGGAGGCTGCCCCCTTCCAGCTTGCAATCCAGCTTGAACGCCAGGCTGCCTGGCTGCAGGCGGTCTAGACGGACCCCCACGACCACCTCCAGGGGCAGGGTTCTGCCAAAGTCTGAGTCTCTCCCTCCCCGACGGCGCCGACTTATACAACGGCGGCGGCGCCCCCTCGAAGTACCGCCTGCCCCAGTCCCTCGCCGTCTTCGCCACTGGACCATCAGGCGGCTGCGCCGTTACCTTGGCCCTTATCAGCTTCTCTAGGTCGTGCATATCTGGCCTGTCCGCCGGATCATGACACAGACACGCAGCAACGGCGTTCACCAAGTCAAAGTCGAGGTTACTGTAACCACAAACGAGCAAGTCCATGCCGTACCCCCACACCTCCTTCTCCGAGCCGTCTGGGTATCTCAGGGCTGCCATGTTCGGCATGGGCGGCGTCTCGAACTCGCAGAGCGTGATGAGCGAGTACATGATTATGCCGACCTGGTAGAGATTCGTCCACCAGTTGTAGTTTCCCGCCGTCTTGGCGCCGGATTCGCGCGGGCCCTCCTTGACGTGGTCCCACTCCTCGGTGAACTGTTCGGGCGCGAAGATGCTTTTCTTGCCTCGCTTGCGGCACGACCAGCGAAACTCGGACGAGACTTGATTGCCGAAAAAGGGGTGGCACAGGCCGAGGTCAGCGATCTTTGCTATCGGAGTGGCGTTGTGTTCAGAACTGTCATAGTCCCCGACCAGGACGTTGGTCATATCGAGGTCGAAGTGGACAAGGGTTTTACGGTCGCAGTATGGTGTCAATTTGGGTAGGGGCAGGCAGCTTTCGGATGCTTGGGGCACAATGTAGTCGCTCATATATGGGGTCTTGAACTCCTCAGGCATAAATGCTCTCGGGTACGCCAACCCTATGACGCCCTTGAAGACTGATGATTGTGTTTTCGTGTTAGTCATTCTGATTATGATGTAGGGGGCTTAAGCTACTTACGACTGCCGAAAATATGCCAAAGACTAAGTGGTGGAGGGTTGCCGTACGTGGTAAGATCAGCGGCAATTCGTGCTACTATCTTGCGGAGATCCCCGCGGCTCATAAACTCGAGGAACAAGACTTGTCTTGTGTCCCAAAGAGGAACGGCGTCGAGCGATGGATCGGGTTTACCCTTGCCCACCTTGGCCTTATCGTCGCTGCTCATCATCATCAAATCCGAGCCGAATGACCTTCTGGTGGACGAAGGCACAGTATTGGGTGCCGGTTGGATAGGCTGACCGTTGGGCCGCGCAAAATAGCCTGGGGGGATGCGTTGTGAGACATGCTTGGCTCCGGCAGTGCCCATATGGGCTTCGATCTCCCTCGAAAGGTAGCCCTTGTCGCCGTCGATGTCTATCTTGCACACCACTTTGAGGAGCTGGCCATCTGGGCGTTCTTGCTCAAAGAGGTTGACGACACCGAGGCCACCCCAGCCCAGAGTCCTTATGTGGCGCATTTTGATGCGCAGAAGCTGCTTTTCCAGCCATTTACTTCTGGCCAGAGCCCAGGGCTCCTTCTCTGGAGGCCCGCCACCAACCCCCCAGGCCCCTATCTTCCTTCTACCACGCCGGACTAGGCCGCTGTAATTCCCGGGACCTTTCCAGGGGGATTTGATGGGGATTTTGTTGATGCGCGACTTGACTCGGCGGTCCATGGTTGCCCCATCCCAGTCGCTAGGAGAATGAGCTCCATGACGGCGCCACTTGAAGAAGAATTCGGTGATGTTGTTG
The DNA here is from genome assembly GCA_009805285.1 of Neurospora terricola FGSC 1889. Taxonomy (NCBI): domain Eukaryota; kingdom Fungi; phylum Ascomycota; class Sordariomycetes; order Sordariales; family Sordariaceae; genus Neurospora; species Neurospora terricola. The sequence continues at coordinate 92,954 of RANZ01000068.1, read as the reverse complement.
CGCCAGGCACGGACTGCTGCCTTTTTTCTTTCTTCGGATTCATCGATGCTGGGGGATTTCGCTCTGGGGATGACGCGGGAGACGTTGGTGCCCTGGGTGAACTTGGGTACCGCCCAAGGATCTGCGTCAGTCCCCTCAGACACCTCGTACGACATGTTGACGTTTTTTTTGGAAAAGAGATTCTGAGTGTTGTTGGCCGTAGAGGTAGGTTGAATGGCCATACGGAGACCAGTAGTCATGCGCTATAAGATATCACTCGTAGCTTGCGGTCAAGCAGATGAGAGGGGGCTATGGTTGTCCCCGGCCCTTTTGTTCGGACGTCCTTTCTCGGTGAGACAAAGCAGAGCGTGAGAAGCTCGAAGGGTGCATCATGGCCGTGAAGGGGATTGAGCACATGGTGGACAAAGGAGACAACAAAGGGGAAGACAACAGGGTTTCCGGTTCCGTCCAAGGTGTGTAGACAATGGACTGAGAAGGACGAGAGTCTTTTTTGAAATGCCGGCCGAAGACTGTGATTGTTAGAGAGTGGTGGCAGACAATCAATGTCGAGGTGAACAACTGAAGGAGAAGGATGGAAATTGTTAAGGAACAGGAAGAGGATGGCTGCCACTTGGAGGTCTGTCCAGCTAAGATATTGCAGGCAAAATGCTGAGTCATCAATACTAATTTGACTCAATTGATGGTAAGAGGAAAGAGGCAGAAATCAGCTTGGACCCTTGGACGGGAGTTGTTCCTGCCTCGAGAGAACGGAGAGGGTCAGCGAAGGAGAAGAAGCTCTCGAGTTGTGCAAATTGTACAAATTATGCATCCAGACAGCATAACGCACACACACAAGCAGAAGCAGCGAACAGTGACACTTGGATTTCGAAGACGGTCTTTCCACTTGGAGGAACGACGGTTTTGGGCTGCCCAACTGAAGTCACGGCGAACAGTTCCCGTCGGCTAGGCCCGCTTCAGTTCTACTCCTTCGATATCGTAGAGCATGAATGCCTGGAGGGGGTCATCGCCAACTCGCGCCATTTGACCAACAGCATTGATACCGCCAGCGACCCACGATACAACGCCGTTAAAAGACAGCTTGGATTGACTGCTACTGATTTCATTAGTATGTACTCTTTATCTTTTCTGTTTCGATAGTGTGGAATTTGCTGAAGTTGTGGTAGGAGATGGCCCAACATGACGCTCGGTCTCACTCGAGGTTCGAGAACCGACATGACCCGAAAAAGTCCATCAATGGCCCTCGGCCAAAAGGAGACCACACTGTATAGCTGGAGAGGTACGTCTACCGCCCACAACCGAGGACAATGCGAACCACGACTGTCGACAGCAAACATGGAAAGCGTTCGAAACACTGACTGACGGCAGGTAGACTGGCTGGCGATGACGGTTATAAGTCGACATCCCACGGACCGAAACAAAAGATGCAAGCAGTGAAACGAGACAGGGGGCACCCAATGTCACGGCGGATGGAGGGACGGGTTAGACGGGCGCCTAATGTCTGTCATTTCTGTGCCATTTCTGTGCCATTCCGAAACCGTCCTGTCCGCCGAGATTTTAGCAAAAACCATAATGCAGAAACACGCAAGCAATCATCGGCCAAACCGGGGTCGAATCCTCCACTACCCGTTGGAAACTTGGCCCTGTTGGATGTGCCTTGGACGAGGTCCCGTCCCGTCCACCACCAAGTGGAAGTCATGGGCCATGGCTCCTCGGTGACGTTTTTGGCGACAAGTTGGAAGCTCGTGTCCAGTTCCCGTCCTCATGAGGGTGAGCCCCATCAGAGCTCCATCACAGGGCCCTCAGGTGGTTCCTCCAGGCCTCGGATCCCCAATTGGATGCTGGCGATCTCCAACGCAGCGCGGTTCACTCTTCCAATGGTGCCGTGAGCGGGCGGCTCCACCGGTCTAGCGTGGTGCCACTTTTCAAGGGCTTCTTCTCCTGTGATTGGCCAATCGCGAAGAGCTCAGGGCCTGGACGTGTTGGAGCTGGGAGTTGTCCCTGGCAACACTCGATGGGGGCGCACGAAAAGAAAAATCCGCTCTTCTTGAAGAGGTGGACATGACCCCGGGTATTGGAGGGCCAGGAGGACGTCGGCAAGTGAACGAATGTGGTCAGCACACCTGGACACCACTGACCAAGGCCTGGCTCATCGGTGCTCATCCCCGGCAAACGCCCGCGCAAAACCCAGTCAAACCCACTCTTCCATTCAGCTTGGATCCCCCGTTCGTCTGTTCGTATTGACCACTCAGCTGTGTTGTTCTGGTTGTTGTGACAAGACCAGCAACGGCGCATGTGTGTGTGTGCTGCTGCATCCTCCCAACTACAACCCATCAACAATTTCCCTCTCTAGAGGTACCTACACTATCTATCCATTCATCGTGTACCGTACCACTCCCTCCCTCACCAGGTAGAGAGGTACACACTACACCAAGTACCCACACAAAGCCCGGAACGCGTCCAGTCGCGAGCTAGTGAGCTTCTATAGGACAGACAGGCTAGGTAGACGACCGACGGAGGAGCCCTGCAGCCAGACAGACGCCAGACACCAGGGCAGCGCCGTTCCTAGAGTGCCTGCATCACCACCTAAGCATTGCACCATCCGCCCGCGTGGCCCTCCCGTCCAGCATCGTCGCATCGCCTTGCACGGGGCATCCAGACAGACATCATCCAGACATCATTCCACCTCGTTGCCGTCCTGAGCACAAGCGCGCGACGAGATTCGCTAGGTCGTCTGGCTTGCGCTGCCTGAGGTAAGGCTGACTCTACCTACTCGAAGCTGCCCATGGCCCACACGGACCTGACGCGCACATCAACAGTGCAGGGGACTGCAAAGAAAACAACAGCTGACAGCTCTTCGCATCAATCGACAGTCTAGGAACCACACCTTCCATCTAATACACCCCCGTCTGGCCCAGCCCTCTGGCGCAAATACGATCGCGACGACGACGACGACAACGAGTCCCTCTACTCCCTCTACTCCATCGCTACCACATCCAACAATGATGTCCAATCCTCCTCTATCCGGCGTCGCTCGCCCGCGACAGCGGCTACATCGGCGCCAAAACTCGACTCCATCCGCCTTCGAGGCTGTCAAGATCGCTCCCTTGCCGACCTTCCCACAACAACAACAACAACAACGCCCTCACATGTCCCATCGACGAGGCCTTAGCCTGGATACCAGGCGTCACCCTCTCATGTCCTCAACGGTCACAACCACATCCCAGCAAGACTACTCAACCCTCGTCAGCACGACGGGCCCAGATACGGGAATACCCACGAGTCTGCCAGCGGCACCACAGGATATCCTAGCACAGCAGCAACACCAGGCGCACCTCATAGCACGCCCTGGCTCCAGCCAAACCGACTACAGTGACCTTTCGAGTGACAGCGGCGACTCGTTTCTGCTATCGCCCCATGGCACACCACATCAACGAAACCGCTTCATGGACGGATTGGCCTCGCAGGGCCCGATACCCGAACTGTCCTTGTCCTACGATACCTACATGGATTCCAACTTTGACGCCATGATGAAGAGGAACCAGGCCAGCTATGACAATAACAATGCCATGGCCTCATCATCCTCTGCCAACCCAAGTTTTGACTTCTTTGCCTCGGACACAGCGCTCTCTACTCCAAACTTTATGAGCTTTCCGGACCAAAGCCCCGCGGGGACGGGACAGGGAGGCTGGATATCGGAGGGCGAGGCATCCAACACCCAGTTGCGCCGAGCGTCAAGGCGGGCAAGCGGTGGATTAAACAATAGCCTCATAGACAAAGTTGCAAAGTACGAGCCTATGGCGAATGGGCAGAGGCCAGCAACACCTCCTACGCACAATGCGGCCGGTAAGCATGCAGGATCTCACGTGTTGAGCGGGAATACTGAAAATGAGACAGGATTCTATCCCCCAACGCCAATGGAAACACCACACGATCGCTTCATGAAGCAACAAGCAACACAGCAGCAACAGCAACAGCAACAAACACTAAGGCCCAGCAGGTTTGCAGATGATTACGACGAGTCGATGGAGGAGACACTCAAACCCATACGGGGGCATCGGAGCAATCGCAACTCGGGCATTTTCCAGGAACTGCGCCAGCAGGCGGAGGCTATGGCTGCTGCTGCACCTGCAACGTCCCAAGCCGGCAGCATGCCCACGACATTCCAATCGCACGCGCTTCCTGCAACTCAAGACGAAGACTTGTTGAGGATCCACTCTGAATTCATCAAGTTGGAGCACGGGTTCACTTTCCCTGACATGGGGTCGCAGATGGGATCACAGATGGGATCGCAGATGTCAGGACTTGGGGGGATGAGCCCTTTCGGCAACAAGCCGGACCTTGGGCCTCCATCAGAATACGGCGATGCTGATCCTCAGGCCTCTAGTCGCCAGAGTTCAGTTTCTCCCTCACGCCGTGGCTCGCCGCATCGACGAACCGACTCGATTGCCTCCATCGCTAGCGCTGCCAGCATTGCTAGTATCAACATCGAAGAGACCAAGACCGAAACCGGCGTGACTCTCGACGATATTGCCCAGTACATCGAAGGTCCCGACCCCGCAGACGGCAAATGGGTATGCACATACGAAGACTGTCGAAAACGGTTCGGCCGCAAGGAAAACATCAAGAGCCACGTACAAACGCACCTCAACGACAGGCAATACCAGTGTCCAACCTGCAAAAAGTGCTTCGTGCGCCAACATGACCTTAAACGCCACGCCAAGATCCACACGGGCATCAAGCCATACCCATGCGAATGCGGCAACAGCTTCGCGCGGCATGATGCACTCACACGACACAGGCAGCGTGGCATGTGCGTCGGTGCTTTTGACGGCATCGTGCGCAAGGTGGTCAAGCGTGGCCGGCCACGGAAGAACAGGCCGGATATGGAGGAGAGAAAGGATAAGAGCGATCGCACGAGAGATCGGTCAAGGAGCCATCATTCCACCAGCAGCTCCGTCAGCAGCTTTTCTGGCTATTCAGATAGCTCGGTGCCCAACTCTCCCGGGAACGACTACGATCATATAATCGACGATGAACAGTTCCCTGGCTTGTTGGACATGCCAATGGGGAATGTACCAAATCTGCCACCGAGCATTGTCTCGGGCCATGCAGGACATGGGCATGGTGCGATGCCTAGTTCATCGACGATGAACCCGGCTGCAGCCACTATGTCGGTATCGTCAGTGTCTTCAGCGCCAATGCCGAGCTTCGATCCGAGAGTTAATGAAGTCATGAACGTGGACTCGCCAGCGTCGAGAAATTACGCCAATTCCCCGTCGGCTGTGAGTAACTATAGTCATGCTAGCCACCCGTCGATATCAATTACCGAACATCACGGACCGGGACCGGATTTTGGGCTTCCAGGATCGCAGAATGCTGCATCGCCAGCCAAGAGCGCTGTGAGCCACTATACGCCGCCAGAGTTATCGAGTTGCTCGTCACCGCCTACGCATACCCAGCAGCAACAAGGCAGTCAGGCACCGACGTACTACGATATGGATCCTAGCCATGGTGGCATGTCGAACATTCCGGGTCCCGCCACAAGCATGGGGATGGGCACGGCGGTCGGTCCCACAGACGTCGATCCAACGAACATGCTTCTGCATGGGTATGAGCATCAAATGGATCAGAACTTGATGCTCGGAAACTTGGATGGTATGGCCAAGTTCGAGGTTATGGAGGGGTACGATCCAGCGGCGGAAGTGAATATGTTTGGGGATGCCCATGAAGGGGATGGGAGTGGTCACGGTGGGGGTAATATGTACTTTGGGTCGTGAGATGAGTGAGCAAGAAGTGGTGGCTTTGGGTTGATCATTCTTTTGCATCTTTTTGTTTTGGTTTGGGTTTTGGTTTGCACTTTTTTGTTCTCTTTTTGGGTTCACTTCGCTTGGAAGGCTAACTTAATGACTGGACATCTCCCTAGCCTCTTCTGATCGGTAGAAGAGGCCTAATGCACACCGCAGGTTATTAATGGGATGGCAACAAGCGCCAGACCGGCGACGGTCCAAGGCGCTTTGGGGGGGCTTTTGGGGGGCGAGAAATGGACTGTGAATAATCATCGCGGATCAAACGGAGAGAACGGGGGGAGGGAAGTGTACGACTACGGCACTTGTTTGGGGCGATTAATTTCTTGGTTCCTCTACTGTTGGTGTCTGGAAAATAACAAGGCGGAAAAGGGGAAGGGGAACTAATGGGAAGGCGGTTTAGGAGGAAAGGACATATGGACGCGACCGGGTCGGCGTCATTTGTCTTTTCTTTATCCTGTTGGAGATAGGGTTGGGAAGGCGGCGGTTAATACCTACCTACATACGTAGTAGTATTGAGTTTTGGCTAGAGCTGTTTGGGATAATTCAATTTTGGTCGATTTTTCTCGCTTTCTGTTCTGACATTGCCCCTGCTCGTCACCGTGACTTCGGCCCATCGAGGTCCCATCGTGAACACGTGGGTCGTGATCGCCTCACCTGCAGCCAAGACACATGTCCGCACGTGCCACCTCACCGGGAGAAGGTGCACTTCAACGTCCACAGTGCAGTTACTGTGACAACACATGGAAGGCCCCACAATCTTCGCCGACCTCACTGCGGTGCAGCGTCCATCAGGCACTGTCGGATTCCATTGCATTGGCACGAGCGGACAGCTAAAACTTCCTTTAACGACTCGCAATATCTTCAACAAGCTCAACATCGACATCACCCTCAACAACATCACCGAGGAAAGTTAGGGCCACGGCTTTGACGCAACTTTTACACAACTTAACCCAGCACCTGTATCTCAACACAACCACCCCCACCTCCGAAACCTGGATCGAGCACCCCAACCAAGGCCAAAAGTCAACCAATACCCAGAAGCACCTCATCACCTTGGGTTCAACATTAAAATCACCCAACATCAACACCACACCGCACCAAACCCAACACAGTCTACTACTCAGCACCCAAATGACACAATGACACCCACCATCACCACCAACCCTAAGCAACCCCCCTTCGACCCACTAGCCACCACCCCAGCAACCAATCTCACCTCCCCCCTCCCACCCGATCTAGACGCAGATATCCTCGTCATCGGAGGGAAAGATGTCCGGCATTTGCTTTATACAGCTTATGCTGAGGTGGGACATGGACGTCAAAGTGACGCGGGGGAGAGGAGTCTAAGGGAGAGGAAGATCGATGTAACCATAGGTAATGAGGATAAGTACGTGGTGGCGAGGAATGTGTTGGTTTTGAGTCTTGTTTTGGGGCTAGACATCCCTAGAGCGGAGGAACCTCAAGTTATCGATGCCGGTAGCGGGGATGTGGCTGTTACTACGAAGGAAACGGCTACGACGAAGGAAACGGCTGGGGCTTCCAAGGAAAAAAGGGGCTTGAACGAAAAGCTCGCCAGGATATGGGACATCTATTACACTCGCTTCCTCCCCGATCCCGAAACCCAGAACTTACTAGCTCAGCAAGCGGAAAAGTTACGTCAAGTTTCCAAGACGATGGAAGACTGGGAGCAAGGACCATACGGCGGGACGATACAATTCGTTAACCAAAAAAGCTTGGAAGCGGTCAGGGGGGTTTGGGAACAATACTTCAAAGCAGCAAGTTCAGCACCCGGTACGGAGAAGGAGAAGGAAAAGGTGAAGGAGCTCGCGGAAGCAATCGCACAAGGCATGAAGTCATCCCCCGCTGAGCGCCAAAACTGGACATTAGGCTCGTCAGCCGCGCCATTGACCGTATTGTTAAAGGATAAGATTCGGAATTACGTTCAGTGGACCTGGGAGTTCGACCAGCAAATGGCCGACACAAAGATGATGTTTCCCAACCCTACGTTTGCCGCTGGTTTGTTATCCGAATCGGATTCCGAGTCCGAATCCGAATCCCCGGGCCGCGGCCGCCATCGTCGTCTCGCCTATCCCTCCAATGGCGTGCTGGGGTACCATCTCGCGCTGGCCAATGCCCCCCTCGCCGAGCTCTCCCCGCTGCGCATGGACAAAGACGGCGACGACTCCGACGACGACGACGACGAGGATCCCGATGGAAACCTGACAGCCTTCGGCGTAGCAAAGCACCAATTCGCTCAATGGTCTCTTGCCTTCCGGGAGCTGGCAGCCTCGAAGCAGAAAAGACTTACGATCCGGTTCACAGTAGACGGCTGGTTCCCCCTTTGCCAGTCACTATCGAAAACACCAGGAGAGGCAAAAAGACAATTCGACATAATCGACACCACCGACCTCTCTTCCTCTTCCTCTTCCTCCCTCAGCATGTTTTGGTCCCCCTTTGCGGCCGGCGTTCCCGACCCGCCTGGCCTTCTTGGGCTGATGGTAGCAGCCAAGCGATTGCTTAAAGACCGCGCTTCTTCGACGCTGGTTATGGACGACGGGGAGGGGGTTTCGCTGGTTGTTGATGATGGCGATGAGGGCTCCGCTAAGAAAGAGGCTGAGGCTGAGGCTTTGATTTCCGCCAACTCAACGACCGGCGCGTTTATCATGGGCCTGACGCCGGTGGAATATTGGAGTAATGCCAGCGTTAGCGCGACGGTGGATGAGTGTCTTGGTGCTGCGAGTAGTTTGTATGATGATGATTTTGAACAACATGAAGAGCTTGGGAAGGACAAGGCGGCTGCGGCTGCTAGGGTGAAGAAACTGGAGGAGACGGGATTGCAGATTAGTAATCGGTCGTTTAGGAAACATTCTAGGTGGCTAAATCCTGGCCAGGACGGCGGAAAGTGGAGGAAGCCAACGGTTGTCGTTGATGCAAAGGAGCTGGCGGAGGCGGCGTGGAAGGTTTATCAGGATTTGGTGATTTTCCAGATTGAGGGCCAGCGGGTGGTGCATCAGGGGCAAGAGTTGGTCAAGGTGTCCTGGGGGGAGGGTCTGTGGCAGACCCTTTTGGACTTTTTGGGCGTGGTTTGTGGGCAATTTGAGACGGATAGGGAGGAGTTCCGTCGGGTTATTCTAGAGAAGATCGGGGGTAATTCTGTGCAGGATACCTTGCTGAGAAAGGCGTTGGAGCTGTCAGGGTCGACGACGGCAACCGAGGTGGAAGCGGATGGCTGCCCGGTGTTTACAGCCAGCATCGATGTCACTTCGGGTACTCTCAAGACCATTACCGGCCATCTGGATTTCATTACGGAAGAGGACAAGCAATTACTGGCTGATAAGACTGTCCCCATCAGTCTTCGACAGTCTTCTCCGTGGACTATCGACATCGTCTTGGGCGCCGGGACCTTGGTCAAGCCACTCGTCTTCCCGACCCCCGTGCTCAAAGAAGGCAGCAAAACTCGCATCGCTCGGACGTCGGGGTACATCGAAGTGATCGCGCCCGCGATTCTCAACCCTCGAGCTGCGATGCCTGCCAGTGTGCTAGACGAGTACATTTTCCCTACTGTCCTTCAAGCCGCCGACTCATCGTCAGAGCCACCAGCCGAAACCCAACAACCTATCCCCGCCCCCCTCAACGCCCCCACGGTAAACCTCGACTCGCTCCCCATCCTCTCCCTCTCCGACACCTCTCGACTCTCATTTCTCGGCCCCTTAGCTTCCTCCATCTACTCGCCCCGCGAACTCCGCGTGCGTCAAGCCGCTATCGAACAGGGTCTGCCTGAATCCAGCTGGGGCTCGGCAAGACTAACCCTAAAGGAATCCCTCCACACCATGATCAACATCGCTGCCGGTCTGCAAGTGGGACAATCCGGTCTTTTCGCCCTTTCCGGGTCCGGCTCATCGTCATCGGATGGCAGGCACATCCTAATCCTCGTCTCCGCCATCCGACTCGATTGCAGCGCCCAATCTGGTGGGGGGATAATTCTTGATGCGGCCGTGCTGCCGCTTACCCGCTCTTTGCTTGCCAGCACCAAGACCAAAACTAAGGAGGACACAGAAGAAGAAGAAGAAGACCTCCAATCCTTCCTAGTCCTCCTCCGCACCCTCGAGTGCGTCGACCTCCCCATCACCGACGCCGAGCTTTCCCTCTGGAAATCCATCCTCCCTTCCTTCGCCGAACGCTGTCGAACCTGGTCCCACTCCCCTTCCTCCTGCGAATACGTCACCACCGGCCCCATTCCCCTGAGCCTAAAAAAGGGCGACCCAGTCCTCTGCACCTGCGGCACCGGCCACTTCCCACCCAACTACCTCTCCTTACCCCTCTGGGAGTCCGCCGCCGCGCCGCACGCCACGCGCGTGGCTATTTCCGCTCCGTACTGCTCCCCCGTCGTAGAAAAGGTGGTGTTTGATCCGGTTTTGGCTAAAAAGATTGCGGAACGTGGGTTGGAGGAGGCACTCCGAAAAAAGGAGGAGAGGTGTAGATTTTGTGGGAAGGGGGCGGAGGAGTTGGTTGAGGAACTAAAAGCGAAGGGAGGGGAGACGGCTGGGAAAACGGCGGAGGTGTTGAGGAAGTGTACGAGATGTTTGAAGGTCAAGTATTGTTCGATGCAGTGTCAGAGGAGGGATTGGAAGACGCATCGGACGGAGTGTGTGGAGAGTGAGGAGCATCATCGGTAGAGGTACCTTGGGGAGGGGAGGCACAGTGAAAGAATGGTTCCTTGCATCTGAGGATCCAAGGATGAGATTGCTTTTGCATTAGATCCGAAGCATGCCTGGAGCTTTAGCGATTACCTGCTTAGTAGCGGAGTATGCGTTGACGTTTTATCGTTCATCGCCTGGAAAGTTGGTGGGGATGAGATCGATGCCTTTCTCTAAGTTTTGATGTCTCGCGCTTTTCGATACCTGAGTGACTCCAGGTCTTGAGTCTATGAGGAGAAAGAGCGATATGGGTCGATCTTGCGTTTTTCGTTCGTCAACCTGTTAACACTTCCACCGCCGCACGTACAATACCAGGTTGTTTTTCCTCTTCATGAAGAAACCGACACTATGCCGCGTTACCACAATCTTCATATGAAAACTTATGCAAGGGAAGGGAAAGAGATCGTCATCAACGTAGTGCTGTCGAAGGTATTTTGTTCAACGGCTATAGGTCTAAAAGCTTCTTCTGTATGTTGATACTACCTTCAAAAAGCTTGTTGTCACTCATGTGCTGAGCTTATTCATCGTTTCCGAACTCTGAACGTTCTCATGGTGTTGTTTTCAGCTTTGCGGATGTACAAAGGACCGGTATATCAAGCATTTCAGTGGTTCAATGACTTTATTTCCCGTAAGTTTTATCTCTGTCGCCCGCCCGATGGAACGGGACGGGACAGCTTGCTTTGATGGACTTTCATGGATGGGCATGGATGGGAGTATCGTGAGCCGTGATCGTGGAATTCCTGCGTCTGGAACTGGCGAGTTAGTGAACTAACAGTCATGCTTGGAATATGCGAAAGGAGTTGTTAGTGCAATGACTTATCAGTAGTTCTAGACACTTTTGCAAGCGTAGCAACCGGAGGTAAACAAACTCATGATAGTTGCAAGGCCGAATGAATTCAGCACACTCCCCATGACTTTCTCTCTTCAACATTTGACCTCTTGATTCACTTGATTTTGCAGTTTGACTTCCCACAACAAAGTCAACAAAGCGGTTAACCCGATCCCCTTCCAGGCCGCGCTTCCCATTGCAGGCTGCTGGCATCTTCAGAGCACCTATCTAGCATCTCATCTGGTCCCTAGAACTCAGACCCCCATTCAAGGTCTTGGATATCTTTTCTCAAGAGTCCCAAAATAGTTCACGTATATGCATGTAGTATTCCGGCTGCCCTCGATGGAGGGATAGATAAATGTAATGTATACAATGGCACAAATCGCCGAAGCCGCATAATCTCCGCTACATCACCACCGCAGTTCCCGAAGTCGCAGGCCGGTCTCCCTCACACTCTCACACTCTGCACGGCGTCGGCAGCAAGGGTACAATACGGGGAACTCCCGATCGCTGACCTGAACTTGCTGAAACTCCACCGCATTGAGAGCGCATCAATCCACGGCCCATGCACAGGCCACAACCGTCAGCCAAGCAAATCAAGCATGAGGTGGCTCGCATGGCAAAGCAAGCTTCGCTGGCAAGCAAAGCCCCCACCAGCCGCCAATACCCGACGAGCTGCCTCAGTCACCTGCCAGGAACCGCCGACCGTGGCACGTGCGCGGACCGTCTTGGACTAGGCGTATTATGTAGCTTATGTAATCCAAAACTGGTAATATCAATATAGCCTCAAAGTAATATAAAAGCAATCGAGCTGCTTAATTGAATATGACTTTTCTTCTTTGTTTGTTCATTTATATATACTGATCTAAGACTGATCCAAGACTGATCTAAGACTGAGCCAACACTGAGCCAACACTGAGCTAAAAATTTTGTTAAATATTTTTAAACTTCTTCTAAGAGTAATCTTAGATTAATTCATCTACTATGGCAATAGCTTACGAACAATCAGAAGCTTTTCAACGCTATAAGCAAGGAAGTGATGGTCAAAGGTGGGAGGGTCTCCCCACGTTTGAGAAAGACAAAGTACGTTTCAATTTTAGTTCCAAATTTTAAATTAGTCTCGGACTAGTTTTGGATTAGTCTTGGACTAGTCTTGGACTAATCTACTAATACTAAAATTATAGGATGAAAAATTAATTGTTCAGCTTGGTGAACGATACTGCCGCACTGTTGTTAACGGACGACTTTGTTCTAGCCGTGTAAGTAACCGGAAATAATGAAAATTGGTTAGAGAGTAGTTACTGATTGATTTTGTAGCGTCAATATTCTTCTCGCATGGCGCTCGTCAAGCACATCAAAAAGCATACAGGATGTGACGTCGCTGTCCGACAGACCGTGGATAAGGATGGCACCGTGAAGAAGTCTCATGGTTTGAGCGTAAATGCCCGTAATGAAGCTGAAGGTATGTTGGGGTTTGGTTCCTAACCGGTCCGGTCATTGATTGATCTCGTCCTGAGGCTAATTCTCATCATCTTATAGCATTTTACGTTTATCTCGGCCAGTGTCATGACGCATTCGTTGCTGAGTTTCCTCCGGAGAGTATGGATGAATGGGAAAGGCAGAAGAGGGATGATGGGTCGATTCATCAGAGATGGATCCCGAGCTGGACTGTCTTTCGGTCGATGCAAGGAAATGGATCATGAGTGCAGGTGGCTGTACAGAAAAAGGGCCTTTTCTCATGCAGAATTCAGGGGAATTTCTCCGGTCGGGGAAGGGACGTCTTGTAGGGGATTTGTGTACGCAGTACATACGAGCGGGACGCAGGTACGGGCCAAGTACATATGTATGTACATACATACATACGCAGAAACGCAAGCTCGAACGCAGGTACGGGCGGAACAGAAGGAGATCGTCCAGTTTGTAGCTGCCAGTGTGCGAGTGTGGTGCGGTTGCCAGTTGTAGTTGCCAGTTGCAGTGCCCGTGTCGGTACCGAAACAGTGAGCAGCGAGCAGTGTATCGCACGGAATTTCAAAAGCGTGCCACTCGCTGTCTACCTTGGTGTATGTATCGCGAAGCCGGAAAAAGAACGATAAGAACTACACGGGAAGAGAAGCATGAACATAAATAAGGTGATCCTGTTGCCCGATTCAATCTCAAGAATTCGCCCACCTCCGCCGGAGTTTTTCCGTCAAGAAGGGAACTGCACGGGCAGTGATGAGTGAGTGATCGCATCGCGAATCGCGGAACTTTCCGCCGCTGACTATGCTGACATACAACGCTGGAAGAAAGGTTGTCGGAACAATCGGGTCGGCAGTTATTGACGGGGTTGATGGAGGTAGATAAAGACTACAGGAGCCCTTTTTTTGGGAACCAAAACGGTGCAAGATGATTGAACTCTGGCTAGAGGTGTTCAGTTCAGAGTTTTGTTTCTGGCGATGCGTACATAGAGGTGGTGTAGCAGTTTGTTTGAGAGTGGTGTAATGGTGTGTAGCGCAACGGTGTCGTGATTCCGTGGTACGAACATTCTGCGGTCAGGCGGCACCTTTTCACTCACACTCTACACTTCGTATTTGAAGTATTTCCAAGAGTTTTTAGGCTGATTAGCTGACACTTTAACTGATGTCCCGTTTGTTGGTTGATGACTTATTGATGGTGGTGCTGTTGGTTGTTTTGGTTGGTTCGGTGGTCAGAAAGTGTTACCTCTAGGGTTGAGAAGCTGCAGTTACCCTCCGTCGCCTATGCTTCTTGTGCATTTGGCCGCTTCATCTGCTCCTGCTTCCCGAACTGAAGGACGCATTGCTTTTGCTTGATGCTCTCGACAGATCATGATCAGTGATGATGACATGTGTTCGGCTGAACTGCTGAAAATGCTGCGGGCAGTTGAGCCTGGCTGGACCGGTCCATGTGTCATTGGAGTGGGGACTCCTTTCGTATCCGAACGCCAAGATAACTGGAGAAAGCGAACATGGAAGGAAGCTCTCGAAACTCGACCTTCCACCACCATTGCAATGGTTTACATGGAAAACCAGATGGCGATGGAGGAAATGATGGAAATGGAGGACCTGGACAGTTGGATAACGACCCCAAAATGAGAGGCCTCTTTTTTCGGCCACGGACTCACGGTGCCCTAGGGCGGGAATAACGGGAACCGACCGTTTGAAAAAGGATGGTGCCCGTCAAGGTGGAATCTTTGTCTGGCAAACCCCCGTGTTTGTTGTTTCATGTTGCCATCCCCTGCTTCTTGGTCAAGAGGTTATCGTCGTTGAGATGGTTCCCAATGGCGACGGATGCGTGGTTGGACCGTTGGGAGTGGTCAACAAACCGTCAACACAAATGTGTGCCGTGTGTGCATGTGTTTGGCTTGGCTGCTGCCCGCGTGGTTCAAGCTGGCGGTGATCCCGTTTCATCGGTGCTGTGCATATGTAAGCAAGCTGSTAAGTCACCATCTTTCATTCATCCCCCAGGCACATGAAAAAGGGGCAGGACCCCGGTGGTGAAATGGCTGCACAGAAAAGGCTTTGCATCACACTGATGTGGTACAGAAAGCAGGACATATTTGTTTGTCGTTCATCCTGAGTGAAAGGGCAAGATTGCTATCTCTGGGCAGACCGCATCTCATCTCCTGTTTTCCCTACCTTTGGTGAGGTGTTCCCTTCTTTTGTTCTTTTTCGCGAAGCTGGGCTATAAAAACTCCATGTGGGCGCCCGTATGTGCAGAGGCTTATGCAGAGCAGCGCTTGTAACTCTTGGTAGAAGTGGTTGCTCAAAAGATACCATCAATGGGGCAAAACCTCGAGCACACTAACAGCGAGCGAGGTCCTGGCTAGCCCAAGTACCGTAGCAGCACCTTGTATGAAGTGGTGGCCCCTTCCTCGCTCTTTTTCGCACCTTCTGGCCTCTCTCCATGCGATCGACAGAATGACGGGTACCCCTGAAATGTGCCTGCCCCAGTGTTACTCCACCAGACGGGCGTGATGACCCAGCCAATGGCAGGTCGGAAAAGCACATATTTTTGGCAGAGGACTGTCCTCATTGGTCAAACGACCCACCCAGCCTCCCTTTTTGTGGGTCTCAATTCATGTGAGAGGTGAGAGATGACCGGGATGCATGTGCCTCTCGTTTCGATTTTTGAATGATGCATCCCGAGGCCCCAGGCGTCAGGGGATTGGGCTCCATCGCGCAATTTCCAGCGGCCCCGTCGTCCTCCCCCAACTTGCGCATTGCCCCCGTTTTCGCCGTGGTGTCCGGGTCTCGACGGTCCTCAGCTCCTGCCATTCCGTCTGTGGTCTTTGGTCTTTTGTCCCCTCTTCCAAACTCTTTGCTCATCTTTTTTGGGGATGCGGTTGGTTTTTGAATCAAACAACAGTCGCGGGCCACTCCTTGAAATCAATTGAACTTGAAAGTTCCGTCTGCCAGGTTCGGCGAAAGAACCTCTCGTGCGTTATCAATACGGTACCTGCACTGCAGTTTGCACCTGCCGCGCCGTCCAGGGCCCCTGCCCCTCTCAGTGGACAGTGGTCTCTCCGTCTCTTTCACAGGTCCGTTCTTGGTGCCTTCCTTTGGTTGCTCGTCCCCGTCCCCCCCTCCCAGGCTCCCAGCCAGTCTGCCACTCAGTTTTGCCGCTCTTCCATTTTGTGTTCCCGCTTGCCCACGCCCACTGCACTCTCTGTCTCCCACACATCCACTCCCACTCCCACGGCCACTCCCACTCATTGCGCCTTTTCGCACTTTTCGGCCGGCCGCTCCCTCTCAAACAAAACCACTTCCGCTCCCTCCTCCACACCCACACTGTCGCTCCTTCAATTGCGCTCCCTATTCTCGTGTGTGCGTGTCCGACAATTTCCATCATTCGACCACAACACAATCATTATCCACGACGACGATAACGACACCATCACGCTCACTTGCCCGGTCGCATCCCGACCCCCGACTTCCGTTCTTGACCATCGTCCAAAAGTCACACTAACCATCTCGGCCCGCTCCAGCACCGTCGTCGAGTCATAGTCCTCCGTCGACCGACACCGATTGGAACAAAGGCAATGTCCAACCACTTGTGACCTCGTCAACCATCAACAAGGAATACCAAGGGATCCGCAAACAAAGGGAACAACAGGAGACAAGAAGAAGGGGCAGCACTACTCGTTATCATCAGCCCATCGACATCGGCTTCATTCACCACTCGCCATTCAACTCGACACGTAGGAGGCTAAATCCCTCCTTGTCCTTTCAATTCCAAACCGCCAGGGCTCTCCAAGGGTCCTGCGTTAATTGTGTTTGACCCAGCCTCAAGCACAAGTCAGCACTCGACGACGACGACAACAACACGACGACGACCTCATTGCTCGACCGTTGCCGTTACCCACGACTTGTTATCGTCACATTAAGACCTCGAAGTCCTTCAACTATACACCATGAAGTCGATATCGGTACTATTAACGGCCTTCGCCGCCAACTGCGCCATTGCGACAGCGCACCATCCCCTGGGCTCGCTATACGTCAGAGACGACGATCCACCATTCCCGCAAATCCAAAAACCCATCTTTAATCAACAAACCTACCAGGGTTGTTTCAATAGTTCAGGCACCTTGAAGCTGAACACCACACGCTTGAACACTCAACAAATGATCAACTTCGGCCAAGGCACAGTGATGGATAACGGCGTATCAAGTGGGCTCTGTTACAAGTGGTGTTCCGACATGGGCAAGTTTGTTGCCGCAATGAGTCAAGGATCTCAGTGTTGGTGTGGTGATGAATATCCGCCAAAGTCGTCCATGACCGACATAAAAGACTGCGATCTCCCATGCTCGGGCTATAACTTGGACTATTGTAAGTTACAGAGACTGGTTGAATCATATCCTGTAAGACGCTAATCTCTTTACAGGCGGCGGTGCCGATACGTGGAGCGTTTACAACACTGGCAAAAAATTGGTGCCTGATTACGCAAAGCCTCAGTCCTCCAGCACCAGCCTGGCACCGAGCTCAACTGCTGCGGCCAAGACGTCCAGCATTTCAAGCGCCGTATCCGAACCGACTGCCAGCACTACTGAATCAACCTTGCCCGACGAGTCCGAAAAGAAGGGAAAGAGCAACACGGCCGGAATCGTGGCAGGCACCGTGGTGGCAGTCGTTGTTGTCTTGTCTGCGGTTGGAGGTGTCTTCCTCTATATGCGTCGCAAGCGGAACAAGGAGATCGAGGATGAGCATCGCCGCAACGCTGCCGTCAATGCTTTCGTTGGCAAGCCACCCAGCACCAGCGATGGAATGTCCATGGCAGACGCCCGACTCGACCCTGTCCTCGTGCAGAGGAGATTGAGCGATGGCAGCATCGCCGACAACCAAGATTACTCCAGGAGGATCCTTCGCGTACGTGATTTTGCATTTTCAGCCTCTTGATCTACCCAACCAATCTTACTGACGATTTTATTAGGTCACAAATGCATGATCAAGTCACCAATCGACGACAAAAAAAAAAAGACTTGCCTGTATTATACACTTTCTTCACATCCGCATACTCGGCGTTAGGGAAATATTTCGGCTTGTCACTGGTAGATCGATCGCACGAACGAAAGCTCCTGGGCAGGCAATTTCTGGCGCGAGAAAGGCGGATTATTCGGGCACAAAGTGGGTGTGACCCTTGAGAATCTGCCAGCCTCAGCGCTGTTCTCTCCTTTACTCCCTTTTACATATTACCCAGTTTGGTCGTCCTTAAATGAACGACTTTTCTTTCCGATGCTTGAGAATTTGCCTACCTGGATGGGTGACGACTTCGGTTCACCAGCACAAGATAGGAATGGTTTTCCACCCGCTGGTCTCTACTGAGATGCTAAGCCGTGGTGTGTTGCGGAAGTAGTTTCCTCCTTGAGTTGGGCCTCCTGTCACTCGCTGGTATGCGTGTTTTCTCAGGCTCTGGGTTTTGACTGGAGTCTAGAAGTTCCCTTCCCACGAGGAAACGGTCTTTCTAGTAGTGCATCTCCATACGTCCAGGCACGCAGGACCTATCCGATCTTGGAGAGAAAGCTGGCTTTAGACACGGATAATGGTACCTCGATTTCAAGAGTATACGGCGTTGTAGTTTTACACTATCTAACTGCTTTTCTTGCCTAATTTCCCGCTCTTATTTTGAGAAGGACACGACGACGAACCGAACGGGTGAGGGAATGTTGCTGCTGGGTAACACAAAGTATATCATATCATGCTTGCTATACTTAAGCTGGATGCGGGCTAGAGGGAAAGAGACGCCAAGTCCTTACGCATCCTTCTTTGGGCGAAGAAAAAAAAATGAAAGTTGTGGTTTTCGGCTCTTGCTGTTTATGGCACCGTTGTTGCATGGGGCGTGTCGGGTGTGCTTTTTTCGGTTTGCTTGGTTGTTGTTTCTAGTTGCTTTAGACAGTAGTGGTTTTATTTTGAGATATCCCCCCCCTTGGAATTCGCGCGGTTGACTTGGTTGTTGTTCTCTTTATTTCCCTTTGTCATCCTTCATGCGCAAGAAGGTTCATCGTCATCAAAAGGCTTCCTAATAACTGGTTCCAAATCTTACCTCGTGTGCTCTCTAGGTAGGGAGGTAGATAGGTAGTTGGTAGGGGGATGAATGGCCTGACATGGAATCCAAAATCTGTCGTCCCATCTTCAAAATAGTTCATAGATCGATCATGACCTATCTCCCTCTCGGCCTCAATAGCCTCGTTCGCCGTTCGGAGACTCGAGCAACAACCGAAGACGCCGTTGATCTGTCAGCGCCTCGCGCGGAAATCGGCACAGTCCAAGTTGCAAGCGGAGCAGTCCAAGAAAGCACCAAGAAACCCCTAAATGTTTGCCCCTAGGATGATCGACAATGCCCAGAATCAGAGCCACAGAATGTCCAGGTCGGAAACGACGGCGTAGGCGGAAAATAACCGGGCGATGTAATGGGCTTTGCGACGGCAAGACTGTAACTGCCTAGGTACTCGTCAGGGCATCACTAGTCACGGAAGATTTTGTATCCCTGACGAGTAGTATCAACCCACAAAAGGAGATATGAAATAATGAAAGTGATCACGGGACACTTCGAATCACGCAGACCATCAGGATTGTCAGTATTTCGCAGATTACATTATAATATGCAATGGCCCAACGGCGCTTGTATCACAAAATGGCGAAACACTCCGAGCCTCTCATGATCAAATATGTGCACCAGAGGTAGATAATGGATGGGCGATGGCTCGGTTATCGCGGGTATCGCACATGTCCCATTGCGACTCGGGAGTCGGATGAGACGACGTGTGCTTCACGGTCACTGCTGGCCCCGTGTCCCATCTCCCATCTCTGATTCTTCAATTATAGACTGCGTTTGTTCTCGTACGGTTTTTGTACAGCGCTTGGAATAACTCAACCTACCTCTACTCAACTCAATTCGACTCAACTCGACTCAACTCAACCCAATTCGAGACCTCCAAGGCCAGTTACAACTCAACCTGGTGTAGTTCGCGAGTTGGCCGCCTTTTTTTTTTTTTTTTTAAGTATAAAACCGGTCGCATGGGGCCCTTTATACGAAAACCATACCAAAACAAACGCAGTCATAGGTATCAAAGGTCACGCACCGCCGCCCATGGCCCATCACCTGTCGGACCATCAAGCAAGCACTAGTCAAATCTTTCAAGTCGTCTATCCTTCAAGGTACCCCTAGATAGGAGAACTTCCGTTCGCTCTGTTTCTTTGTTTCGAGTTAACACGTCTTCTCCATCACAGATTCACAGGTCTTGATATGTTCTCATCGTTGTTTTCCCATGCCACTCACTCTCCCTGTTTTCCAACCGATTCAAGTGCTATTGAGTTGGACTCGGCTAGAGCCAACTCCAAGTCCGACTGATCCCATCACCAGGAATCCAGCATAACAGTGACACAGAAAATAGACAAAGAGGCCTGACCATAGCGGGAAAATGCGGGCGGCATCTGGCCCAGATGAATCGTCTGGTCTTGTTATTGTTCGAGGCTTCTGATTGGCCGTTGTTCGTTGTCTTCAGTGGGATGCTCGAGGTAGTCGAGGGCGGTTCCTTCCCAAGTCATCCCGCCTCCCCCAAGTGCCCGCTAACGATGGTTCTTTCCCGGGATCAAACACTTTCCTGAACAAGAAAAATGAGAGGACCTTCCTGGGAGTCAATTGAGCAAGTGGCTCCATGGCTCTTGTGTTTGTTCTTTTTCTTGTGGTTGTCAGTCTGATCCCGCTTGCGGTAGTATTTCCGGTCGCGCACAAAGTTTTGCGATAACTTCGGATTTCGAAATCGAAATCTTTCCCTTCACCACTTTACCTCATCCGCCTACCTTCAACCTTCTCAACTTAGCAATCTTCTACAGCAGTCTTGGTACTCGCGGAATATTCCCTTGGTTTTCTTCCTCTCTTGCATTCAAACCCCTAATAGTATGGAAGGCATTCAATTGGTAAGATACCTTGTTGCTTTCACAGCAACTTGAAGCTTTCCCAATGCTCCTTACCTATGAATCGAGCTAAAGCCGTTCAGCTCGTCGGTTCAGGAACCCACCTTTCCGTTACCTAGCGTTTCCGAGTGCCGAGTCCCGGCATTTCACCCCATCTTCGGCCCCGTCCCAGCATCAGTACCGACATTCAACAGCCCAGGCAGTCCAGATCGGGTCACATAGCCGTCGGGCGCACCGCGGCCAACCGCAGTTCAACCAACGTCAGACCCGAGAGATCTTGATCCCAGCTTCTGACCTGACCGTTCTGCTGCAGGGTGTCAAGTAACTCGCATGCAGTTAACCACTGTGTTTGGCACTTGACGGCTCAGTTCATCCACCAGAGCTAACAACGGGCTTTGAGTGCCCCCTGCCACCCATCAATTCACCGAACGTCAGAGCCAAGCTATTCTGTTTGGATATGGAAGAAGGAAGGGTCCGGACCGAATGGGCTGTATTCTATTTTGTCCGATGGGGCGCCGCCGCCGGCGGGACAACAACATACCAGACATCAAAACAGTCATTATCGATTGGGCGTCCAGATGGATTCAGTCAGAACCTGCGCAACGATCTTCAAGATAGGTTGTATGTATTCCTAAATCGTTTTCCTAATTTCCTTGTCCCTCGGCATGTCCATTCCTCATTATCCATCTTGATCCGACCATGTCCCGTACCCCTTGGCGATAACACACAACGTCATATCCCCGTCCCCTAGCCCAGTTGTATACACATTTCTCAATTCCTTTTCCACATCGAAACGTCAATCGGGTTGAAATCAGGGGTAATCTGTCCACCAGTTGTGCCACCCCAGGTACAAGCGTCTGTCAAGAGATCCATAATTGTTAGAAACGTGCCCGGTCACCTTGCCTTCAATGGGAATGCGTAAGAGTAAAGGGTGATAGGTAGTAGGTAGCTCGGGTAGGTAGTCAATCCCAGACAACCTTGGGCCACTTACCCATAATGTGTCCACCAGCAACGGCGAAATCATGACTGAATATCCCCAGGAACCAGACGTTAGCCATCAATCTCTTCTTAGAGTAGCGGGATTCATGAGCAGAGGACGTCGACTCGCGTCGAGAATGCTAGGAATAGAGCGGGAATCATCTTACGCTGTGCCCCAGTCGTACCAATCCTCCGGGTTGATCTTAGTCAAACGCTGGGCATTTATCGTCACCCCAGGAAGAGGAATGTCACCGCAGAGGATTGGGTCTTGATCGCCACGAAGGTGGTAGCGAACACTGGTCCCCAACGCCGCCAGGCCGCTCACGCACTTGGCAGCGGCGTCAACATCGGGCCGTAGAAGGTGACGGGGAGTATCCAACTCATCCGAGGTGCACCACACGTGGAACCGCTTAACCTTTGCGGCGCCGTCGTGGGTGGACGTGGTGGCGTTGATGCTCTGGTAGTAGGCCTCAACGGCCTGCTCAGGGGTGAGGGCGACTACGTCGGGGTTGATGATGTCGTCGACCCACTGGGAGAAGCTGAAAGGCTTAGCCTCCGTCGTGGTGGTGGCGGTAGTGGCTGGCGCGGCGACGGCGACAGTCGCGAGGACGGCGATGGTGGCGAGTTTCATGGCGACCATACTTGGTGAGGGAGAAAGAGAAGCTGATGAGTGCAGTTGAGGATGGGGAGGGAAGTCTCTACTTTGGTTTTATGACCGGCCTTCGTCCTTCTTATACTCCGATCTTCTCTACCTCTAGAGGTCCTCTTCACGACGACATGGCTAAGAGCCTTCTACTACTGTGGTAGTGACCCTATCCTCATTCCGGGTTGGCTTCACACAGGTACGCTTTCCATGAGCCGAGCAGTGGAACTACTACTGCAAGGTCTCTTCCTCTTTTCGGCTACCTTCCCGAATCCCAACAAATGCCCTTTGGCTGTAGAGATATCCCCGGCTAAGGTTGTCCTTGTCAAATACAACATCAACGTCCTCCCATGTTTACCGCCTTTTCTATCCTGGCATCGCCTTCTCTCCCCTAACATAATCGCTCCCGCATCTCCCCAAGCTTCCTCCGGGCTTACATCTAGACAAATTTCCATGTAAACTGATTAAGACGCAGACAACTCTAGTCCTGGAGGTCGTCTCAACAGTTCGTATACTAGGTAGTGGTCTGAGTGCTACAGTAGTGTACATAGTAGTGGGCTGCCTGCAGAAGTGACAAGCGGCTTGGGTGTTGATCACCCGGAAGACAAAAACTCATCCATCGGGCCACCTTTCCCCATCTCGCCCGCGCCGCTACATCACATTGGCTGGATTCATCGTTTCTAGCCGCCGCCAAGCTATATCTCTTCTCGTATAGACTCGGAATCCGGGTCGTGCAGAAAACGCAGGGTTTCAAGTCCGTCAGTTGCTTTTGGCGGCCTTCAAAGAGCATCTTTGAGCTTGCATCCTGAATTCCGGCTTTCCCAAGTCAATACGTTAAAGCTTTGCCAGTTGCGTTTGGCTGCTTGCACGCGGATGTTGATGCAAAGGGCAGAGCATTTCTGCTAACCCTGCGTTGCCGGCCTGACGTGGTTTTCGGATTTCCCAAGTTCATACGGTACACATGAGGTACGGTATTATCTTTTAGATGATCGTTTCTGGCAACCGCCCCCGAACACCTAGGGCCAGTTCGGATCCGCGTTAACACGTTAGATCTTGCAGTGTTCGGGTCGCAGTAWGCWTACTGCGATACTGCCCTCGTTTTGCGTTCGGCTCAATTATCCTTATTTTCATGCAACTCACTGCAGTCGCTGCAACCACCTGCACTTACCCCAAATCCTTGATCTGACCAATCAGAGGGCCAGAATATGTCGAGATCCGTACTGCGATGCTTACTGCCAGACTGCGCGAAAACTATAAAGGTGTGTTCGTTTCCGCTGTAAAAAGTTAAAAAGTTAGAATTTTTGGTGTAGAAACACCTCTACTGCGTTGCTGCTTTACTGCGCCCGTGTAGCGTTCGGTTCAAAAACTTATTTTTCATGCACGCCCTGCAACTACCTGCAACTACCTGCACTTACCCCAAATCCTCGATCTGACCAATCAGAGGCCCAGGATCTTGGGAATTCTTAACAGCATTCCTTACTGCCAGACAGCTCGATTTTGAGCTGTAGTGCAATAAAGACTGCGGTTAAGAACAACCACAGGGCACGACCCCCTATAAATATAGGAGGTTGCCGTCGCAGAAGTTGGAAGAGGATGAATGAGGCTATTCCCAATTGCCATCTACTATCGGAGCCCCTTTTTAAGAGGGTATATCCAAAGGCTTCCTCTGCCCTCTTTTTGCTCAAGATTGGTAGTTGAGGTGGTTCTTAAGAATGGTGGTCGAGGTGGTGAACTTGCCCGATTGAAAGAAGAAGAAAGAAAAGGAAAGAGGATGAAAAGTAGGAAGGAGGCGAGCCTCGATTTTAATGTTAAGCACCTCTTTCCATCTTGCATCAATGATCTTGGCCTGCCTTAATGTTGCATGATTGCAGCTGCGGACTATGCGCGTTAAGAGGGAAGTTAACGCTAACCCGCTAACAGCCTACCGAACACACCTTAAAATAACGCGGTACGGACCCAGGTCTTCAACGCACCACAACGCTCAACCCCCTATAAATATAGCGCCTCGTTTGACTTCGTCCCGAACACAACGCAGTACGACCGACTGGTATGGGGGATTTGGCGTGCCTTAACGCTGCAGGTCCGCATCATGCACTCAAGCACAGTAATGCAGCCTTTCTCCAGACTTGTTCACGCGGATCCGAACTGGCCCCTAGCAAGCTGCCCGACCCTACAGGGTATGTAAATGTACATCGTCTGACAGAGGGGAAAAAAAAAAGAAAAATACGCCTAGCAATGCAAACCTGGGAATTTGTGACATCTCTTTTCAACACACATGAACCCCCGCATAAACCCATTTCGCATGATACCTCTAGTCATAACAACACATTTACATTTTTTAGTACCCTTGACCATACAGCAAAACGGTAATATACTGATTCGCAGGCATCGTAATCTTACCACCGCTCTTGTCACCCCAAGTGCAGGCGTCTGTCAAGACATGTGTTAGCAAAACAGGCCTATGTACTGCGCAGGATGAACAGAAGCAGGCAATATCCCTCATATTCCCACTCGGAATGAAAATAACGAGCAAAAGGAAGGAAAGAAGAAAGCTTACCCATAATAAGCCCCCCAGCCCTCGCCCAATACTCCGACGGCTCCTCAACCCACAGGTTACAATCCTTCTGCCCAATCAGGCTCGACCTCCCGCTCGGACTGGAGCAGACAGATTTCGAGCAGAAGGGAATCGGGATGTGGACGAGCTCCTGTCCGCCCGCGGCCATGGTGTTGACTAAGTAAACGGCGTCGGCGACGGGCATGCGCTTGGAGTTGTCGGTTTCACAGGTTGCGCCTGCCCTTTTCGACAGCTCCGCTGCCTTGTCACCGGTGGCGGTGGTGGTGCCGTTGATGCTCTGGTAGTAGGCTTCGAGGGCTTCTTCTGGGGTGAGGGCGACGACGTTGGGGTTGAGGATGTCGTCTACCCATTGGGAGAAGCTGAAGGGCTTGGATGCTACTTCTTCGGTGGAGGTAGAGATGGAGATGGAGGCTGGGGCTGGGGATGGGGCGGCGACGGTGAGGGTCGCGAGGATGGCGATGGTGGTGAGCTTGAGGGAGAGCATGTTGGCGGTTTTGGATGGGAGAGTTGATAAGTGAAGGTGAAGTGGTGACGGTGATGTGATGGACAGAACAGAGTAAGAGCTTCCTCTTCCTTTCAAAGGCCGTTTACACTATATATACCTTACCATTGTCGTCGCCTTTGCTCTGTTTACCTACCTCGTTCCTTTTGGTGGTTTAACTGCAACTGAGCCGTAGACTATACTCTATACCGGTCAAAAAGCCGAGCAAGAAGCAATGTTGCGGCACGTACTATCATTGTGACTGTGTAGACAGCAAGCTAGAGGAGCCTCATGAAGTTGTTGGTTGTTGTTTTGGCTTGGGTATATGGAGTGTGGTGGTATTGTTCAAATAGCCGGAGCCGTAGTGGTCTGAGCGGTACAGTAGTGTACCTGCAGAAGCCACCTGCACAAGCGCCCACGAACCCTCGGGGTCCAAGCGACCCGGGTTGTACGTCGTCTGCACTGGAAACAACAAAAAAATAAAACGTAAGGAAGGGAATACGAACCTGAAAATATATACCGTTTTATCCAATGGCCTCTCGTTCTTCAGGTCCTCGTTCAATTTTACAAATTGCGGACGGAAAGCCGAAGTTGATGACTGATGATTTCCGTCGGCGCGGGCCGTTCCCGCTAAAACGTGCCCCTGCGTTAACTCGGGGTGGTGCGCAAGCGCCATGTAGCGAACGTTTGGTGCGTGCGCTATTGACGGGCGCTGGCGGAGCACCCGAAACCTCCGAGTGGTTGATGAAAATAGCTGATGGATCTCTTCTGCGCTTTATAGAAGCCTGAATGGTCAGAACAAAACCGAGGCCAGAGAACGAAAGTCGCCGGCTTGGGGTCGTTGTTGACTTTCACTTGACATGGCCGGTTAGTCGGTTGGAAAGTTGAAGGATTGCGATGCAGGGAGTGAGGAGAGCTCTGGATTGAAGAGGACTTGAAAAAGAAACAACCTAATAATGGAGTGAAGAAAGGCCGAAGTGAGCGTCAAGTACGTAGCGCAACACGGGGCAAGAGCAACTGCTGAGTGCTGGTGCTAGAAAGAAAAACACAGAAGAGAAGCATACAACTCAAGTCAGTAAAAAGGGGCAAACAAACGGAAGCTTATCTATCGCCAAGATCACCAGCCCCCTTTTCCAAGTAAACATGCGAAATCCACTAAAGATGGAGCGCCAAAAAAAAAATTGCAAAAGAAATGCGCCAGCCGCGAATCGAACGCGGGGCCCATCGATGGCAACGATGGATTTTACCACTAAACCACTGGCGCGAACTAGTGTTGATTGTGAAATTTGGTGAGATCATGGACTCATATGGTCATCTGAAGCATGGATAAGCTCAACAATTCAAGTCTGTTTCACCATTCATTCGTTGCGCTGCAACAACATAATTCCGCTCTAACTCGCTTGAAAAAAATTACTTTTGGTGTTTCCAAATTAAGCAAGTACCGATACAGTTAAGGACAACACCAGGATCTCGCATTTTGGACCTCTCTTGCGGACATGATTGCTGAGTGTCCCCGTAGTGTTTGTTACCTTGCCCGACTCGAACCTGAGGTGCCCACGGGCCACTGTGGCACAGCTGGATACACTGCGCTTTGAGCTAATCGAATCCGTTGGAAGAGCATGAGGAGAGTTTATCTTTTACTCAACCGCTATGAGAGGTTCGATTGTCCAAAGCTACAGTCTTGACGCTAGGTATTCTCCTTTAAGCTAAACCACCCCTTGTGACGTGTATTATCCATACAACACAAGTCACGCTTGACTTCAGCTGGCTCCCTCTTTGGAGCTGGTTGCCCCTTCAAACCCAGGCCAAATGGTCTTCGCGTCACCTGTCATCAAGCGCCTCTCCAACTCCAGTTCCCGGATAGTGCACCAGATTACCGCTGCCAGGCATCCGTGACATCTTGCTGAGTCACACTCGTAACAGGTTCCTTCTCCACGTCTGATCCATGACCATTATGCGGGCCATCGGTTGGGGATTGAGCCAACAGGTGATGCGTATACCTCTCGCTCTCCGGGGTGGGGTTGAACCACTTCTGGTATTTGGTGTCTTTCAATACTGAGCCTAGACAGATCGGTTAGCAAAGGGTCAAGTATGGTCGACTGGTTGACAAAACTCACGAAAGAAAATCATGAGGATCTGGGCCACCAGTGGGAACCATGCGATGATAGCGACGAATTGACCAAAGCCCCATTCGTTATCAGCGTATGTCTCGCCCGCGAGAGTCTCGACCCTGTGTCGAAGGTACATGAAAAAGCCGAGAGCGCTGCAAACCAGGGCAAACGAGCCGAGGACGAGAAGGCCGCCTAGGATCCCGGTGATGATCTTGTACAGTTTCCAATTCGTGATCTTGTTTCTCCGTATCCGTATGAACCCTAACGCGCCGCCCCAGAGAACAATGAGTGCCAGGGTGCCGTAAGGGGTATATTTGACAAAGTTTTGCACGTAGGTTATTGATCGCGTGGGGCCCTTCTTTCTAGGCATGATTTTTCGAAAATGGTCTTGTCATCGGAATTTACCTCTTTGATGAACGTGATACTAACCCCAATCACGAGGCCCAATAGCACAAATACGCCGGAAGAGGTGAGGACAGGGTATTGGTGTCGTCCAGGAAACCAAGGCCACAGACATACAAGGACCGATACGGAGAGGACGGCACCGAGATATCCGAAGTAACCCGAGTAGACATGGCCGGGCGAGTCGTAGATAACGTTGAAGCAAAGGGTGCCTACAACTAGGGTTAAGGCAAAGACGTAACATGTTGACCAGAAGACTTCGAGGCAATCATCGACTGCTTTGCGCCACAACGAAGTCACCTTCTGGTTGACCTGCCCCGGATTCTTTCTAATGCGGTGTGTCTCGGCTATGTAAAAGCCGACATAGATGAGTAAGAAGATGGCGGTGAGGATTGCCTGGATGATAAAGGCAATGTTTACCTGAGGCTCACTCGTTAGAAGACATATCAGGAAGGTCGGCTGAATGATGGACGTTTTGAGCATACCCCAATGCCGGATATATCAGGATTGCCTTCCCACGTTAGCGCGGTGCAATACTCAGGGAAGCAGTGAATGCCGACTTTAAAAGTGACCCAGTCAAGGTCGCTGTCGGCGCTCATGGTTCGATTGAAGAACCAATCAATGACCTGGCCATTGGAAACGTCGTCTAGAAGCCCAGGCGTGCTACAGTTTCTCATGAAGGTAGTGATCAATGAGATGGGCAAATCACCCCCGTCCTTTATTGTCTTCAAGTCAAGACCCCCACGGATATAGCCAAGGAGTTTGGCAGCCGGGGCGCAATGGCCTGTGCAGTCGTCCGGGATATTGACGGCAATATCTAAAAAGGTCAAGTTGGTAAGGACATCCGGCAAGTCGACTAGAGAGTTGAACCTTGGATCCGTATAGAAATCCATGGTCGATTCGGGTACACTGGAATACCGTGACCTGGCGTCTTTGAGTTGATTGCGAGACGCAGGAGGAAGTGGTGGGCAGAGAGCAGCTGGGCCGTTGACATGATCTTATAGACCGCCCATGACCACTCTTATCATCGTGGCCACCCTGCAGCAGCATTCCGAACTCACCATCCTCTTGCTGAACGACGATAAAGTATGGTGGCGCCATTTACACGCAGGTCCATCCTAGCCCCCAAAAGAACTCTGGCCGCATTCAGCACCGTATAGAGTTGCAATTCCTGTGTTTGTTATTGGAGGGTGCAGTTGTGCGGGACGTGATCAGGGATACAGCAATGTATCTAGCCGGCGTGGGTGATATATCAGGCGAGTTTCAGAGGCAGCCATGTCGTCGATTGTGATGAGGAGCGTTTGCCAAACAAATTCGACCCAGTTGTTTGTTGATGGAACTGGATGCCTGACGCTGAGAAGGAATGGGTGCGGAATTGCGCAGGATGGATACCTCTCCCAAGGCCGTGAGGATTGGTTTCATGGGCTCATGGTTCCCGTCGTTCTTGTCTGAGGCTGGAACACGATGGTGGCGGACGTTGAAGGATCGCGGACCAACAGTCAGTCGCATCAAAAATAACCTACCGGCTGCTGTGAGCGGGGCAATGGTGGTGTTGGTAAGGCTGTGCACGAGAACGGAAGAGAGACAGAGGATGGAGAAGACGGGAGTAAAGAGGGGGACAAAACGGTCACTGTCGGGAAGAAAGGCGGGGAAGTCTCGATACCGGATGGAAGTCGAGGAAATTGCCTGCCGGACATTGTCGGCTCAGAACCGGCAGGCAGATTCCACTGGCAATGGGCAGTGCGACAAGATTGCCTGCCGGCCGCAGTCGTTCAGGCGCTGTAAAAATGCCCTGCCAGGTACCTGGGTCAGGTACTGGCAGGGAACAGCAGGCCCGGCCGGAACTGAGTCAAAAGCAAAAAGTCACAATTCCTCAGTGCGGTGCGCCGTGCCCCTCCAACCCGATCCCTCGCCCGGCCGTCCACCCCCTCCACCTTCCACCCCGTCCCGTCTCCGACTTGGTTTGATCGCTACCACTCGACTCGCCCATCCGTAGCGGCATGCTGTTTTTGATCCGACGAGGCACAGAGTCGATACCAATTGCACGCGCCAGCCGTTCCATCGGATCACTCTTGATTCGCACCACTGCCAACCCGGTCGCCAACAATAATACCCCGCGCCAATTCTCGACTTCTTTGCGCCAGCGCCAACACCTCGCCGCCGACACCGACGACACCACCGACACCATGGCCGACAACACCAAGGACACCAAGGAGGACATCAAGGCGCCCAAGCCGGCTGCCAACCTCCAGATCAAGACCCCCAAGGGCACCCGCGACTGGCACGGCCCGGACATGCTCCTCCGTGAGCAGCTCTTGTATGCGCTTCCCGCCGCATTTGCCATCCCATGACGACTTTTTTCCGTTCTTGTTGTTGACTCTTTTGTTTTCCCCAAACCACAGCCAGACTGTTAGCGACGTCTTCAAGCGCCACGGCGGCACTCCCCTCGACACTCCCGTCTTCGAGCTCAGAGAAATTCTTGCCGGCAGTATGTCTCGACACCTACAATAATCTACCCGACCGAACTCGTCCGTACCAAGATTAGCTAACGCTTAACCCCAGAGTATGGCGAGGACTCCAAGCTCATCTACGACCTCCAGGACCAGGGTGGCGAGCTCTGCTCCCTGCGCTACGATCTTACCGTCCCCTTTGCCCGCTGGCTCGCCATGACCAGCACCCAGCAGGTCAAGCGCTACCACATCGCAAAGGTCTACCGTCGCGACCAGCCCGCCATTGCCCGCGGCCGCATGCGCGAGTTCCACCAGTGCGATTTCGACATTGCCGGTGTCTACGACCCCATGATTCCCGACGCCGAGATTCTGCGCATCATCGTCGAGGTCTTTGACGCCCTCAAGCTCAGCATCACCATCAAGCTCAACCACCGCAAGATCCTCGACGGTCTCTTCGCCGTCGCCGGTGTGCCCGCCGAAAAGATCCGCACCATCAGCTCCGCCGTCGACAAGCTCGACAAGATGCCCTGGGCCGACGTCAAGAAGGAGATGGTGGAGGAGAAGGGTCTGCCCGAGGAGGTTGCCGACAAGATCGGCGTCTACGTGCAGAACGCCGGCAACATCACCGACATAATAAACTACATCAAGGCCGACGCCGACCTGCCCACCAACGGCGACATCAAGGCCGGCATCCACGACATGGAGCTGCTCGCCGCCTACCTCGAGGCCCTCGAGGTCACCGACAAGGTCTCGTTCGACCTCTCGCTCGCCCGCGGTCTCGACTACTACACCGGCCTGATCTTCGAGGTCATCAACAAGCCCGAGCCCGTGGCCGATGGCGACAAGAAGAAGAAGAGCAAGAAGGACGACCCGGCCAGCCAGGTTGGTTCTATCGCCGCCGGTGGCCGCTACGACAACCTCGTCGGCATGTACGGCAAGAAGCAGATCCCCTGCGTCGGCATCTCGTTCGGTATCGACCGTATCTTCACCATTCTCAAGGCCCGCGGCGAGAACGACATCAAGAAGCGCGAGGTGGACGTGTTCGTCATGGCCTTTGGTGGCGGCAAGGACTTTGACGGTCTCCTTGTTGAGCGCATGAAGATTGCCAGGCAACTATGGAACGCCGGCATTCGCGCCGAGTACGTGGCCAAGGCCAAGCCTAAACTGCAGGCTCAGTTCAAGGCTGCTGAGGGTACCCCTCTGGGTGTCATCCTGGGTGAGGACGAGCTCAAGGCTGGTCAGGTCAGGTTGAAGAAGCTTGATCAGGGTCAGGGCCAGAAGGATGAGGGAAATCTGGTTCCTATTGAGAGCTTGGCTGAGGAGGTCAAGAAGCTGTTGCTATAGATGTGTGGCCATTTTTTGTGTGAAATAAAATAGATTCCCCAGGTATTGAGCGGGTGTTTGGTTATTCTCTATACTTCATATTCATGAGTATGCTTGTGTCTTTTGACAATGTACAACGGCCCAACACCTCCCTTTTTTTCTCTCCTCACTTGATGCCTCCCACATCTCTAACTTTAGCCCATTCAAGGAGCATTAACCCCAATCCTCGCCTTCACCGGCACCAATCTCCACGTCCTCCAAAACTCTCTCGAATCGTACGCCCTTCCCATAAGCTCCATACTCCTCGGCAGCGCCTGCACCCCCTCCTCCTCCATCAACTCCATCACCCACCTAGCCTGCTCACTCGGCTCCCCGTCTTCCTGTCCCTCCGTAGCCCACCCCATCAACAGCGCCCACCAATCATACACAAACCCATCAGTCAACATCCACCTCTGTCCCTTTCCACTTTCCTCCCACTTCTTCTCTCCCTCTTTCTCATCTTCACAAGCCGTGATAATCTTATAAACAGCCCTAGCAATATCCACCCCATGGATCAGATGCAAACTAGTCTTCTTCCGCATCGCCTCCTTCGAGTAAGCAACCCTGCTCACCCAGTTGCGCGGGTCCCGGCTACCGCCCCACAGTCCTGACAAAGAGAGGACCATGCCGTCTACTACCGAAGAAGAACGCAGTTCGTCTTCGGCTATGGCGCGCGGGTCCGAGGTGAGGTAGGGGGAGTGGCGGGTTGTGAAGTGGAAGGGTTTTTTTTGTGTTTGTTGCTTCGCAGCCGCTTCCGCCTCGGCCTTAGCCCTAGCCTCCCTTTCGGCCTGCTGCTCTTCTGGCCCCTTACTCCCGTGTCGCTTGCGCCGTCCATCTACTTGCCACACGCCCGTGCTGCCTAGCTGGATAAACCTGTACTTTTTTTGTTTCTCACGACGGGGGTGCGTTGCTTCGTACGTCTCCGTAAGCCATTTACTCTGCCCCTCGCCCGTCAACGGGAACGTAATGAGGATATATCTCGCGCGCGGCAGGTTCGCGACGGGTGTAGGGTCCTTGGACTCCGGGTCGAAACGAAACGGGATGGTGTCGACGCCGCAAACGGGTCGGCCGGTGGTGGTGGTTGCTGCGAAGGTGAGGGTGTCGCTGTGGCGTTGGAGAAGGGGGATGAGGAATGTGGCGGTCCAGCCGGCGCCGAGGATGAGGAGGTCTACGCCTTCCATTTTTTTTTGGTTTCTTGGGAACTGGATTTGGTGTTTTGGGATGAGGGTTGGTCTGGTTGGTTGGTTTGGTTTGGTGCAGTGATGGAAGAGGTCGTGGATTGAATTGGGAGTTTTAGAGTTTCGGAGGTTGATGTTATGTAGTGTGGTAGGCCGACGGGTGGAAGTTAATTGGCGGGGTCGTTTATTTATGGTTTTCCTATTTCGGGTTAGCATGTCCGATGACATCGTTCCGCCGATGGCTGCCGCGATCGGGCGGGGTGGAGTGCATACTGTGTACTTCGGTGTGCAGCGACGGGCCGGGACAGCCGGACGGACCGGCAACGGATGCGGGTGAAGCTTGGAGCAGAATGTTTTTTTTTGAAACGGTGATCTTATCAACATTGCGTGACCGATACGTCAACATATATCACAGCGACATGATTATTTTTGGGTTGGATTCTCTCACTGTTTCTCATCATATTCAGAGTGTTTTGCAGCCATTTCCTGTTACATTGTTATTACCTTGTATCAACTCCAGCAAGCCAGCACATTTCCTCGCGACTTATACTTCGTAACGCCGAAATCCACGCGTCCGGGTCGATGTGTATCACTGCGACGAAGGAAAAAAAAAAGAAGAAAAAAGGAAAAAGAAACCAGATTAACTCCACATGCGATCGGCGAACACCAATTGCGAACAAAAAAGTCACAAAAAATTGAAGCTGACCCCAACCCGATTTGAACGGATAACCTTTCGATCTGGAGTCGAACGCGCTACCGTTGCGCCATGAGGCCTTATTGAAAATAATCGCTAAACTTGCTGCCCAAGTACGTCACACTTACCCGCTCACCGGATGAATTAGAGGCCGCCCTTTCATTCTGACTGCACCCATCGCACGAGACACTCGATGAGAACACACGAAACAGGGGAATAATTCAAGGATAACTGTGCACAGTACCACTGGATAGTATCGAGGATAACTCGGTTCGCGTGCTCGAACTTGTTTAATGTTTCTTTGGTTTGCTAGAGACTCCCTGAAAATGGTTGTGCCGAGCAGCTCTTTTAGTGGGTTTCGCTCCCTTTGTCCTTCCGTTACCTCGACCGTTGTTCGCTCCAAAATCCTCACGGTACCATATGCCTTCATTAGCCGGTAACACGGCACAAGTCATACTTACAATAAATCTTCTCCTAAAATGCTCGCCAAATCCTGGCGCAAACTCCCTCTCCTTCCGATTAAGAAACATGGCGCACATACGGGTATGGCTACAAATGTCAGGATATCTCCTATCCTCAATTGTCTTCCTTCTCAGCATAAGCCTTCAACTTGGGAGCGATCTCGAGGATGTCAGGCCACACTTTCAGGCCGGCTGCAGTCAACTCCCACTCCCTCTCCGACTCGCTCTCCATCATCTTTTGACGGGCCGTTGTTTTTAAAGCGGACAAGGACTCAGTCTTCTTGAGTGACTCAAGATTCTTCTGAACTTCAGCTTCCGACTTTGTCTTGGGGTCCTCGGGCCACCATGTCCAATTTTCGTGATAGTAATCAGCATATAGGTAGTACTGCCACGGCCGGTAGTTGTACTGACTGATGGCAAACTCCCTTGTCCAAGGATAGAGGCTGTAGCCCTCTTCTGGTGAATGCCTGGCCAGCATTTCTTTGAACTCTGTAGAGCTTAGCAAGTCCGGCCAGGAGACATTTGACTCGATCGGAGGGCGCCCGCCACGGTAGAGGATCAAATATCTGCTCAGAACGAATTTTTTCTCTGACGGGGTGCGTTTTGCAAGGATTGGACAGTCCTCCAGCCCATGAGAAGCATCGTTGCACAGTACGCAGACTTTGATCGTTCCGCTAACCGGATCCCATGGGCCGATACAATGGGATACCGTATGATCATCCTTTCCGCAGTTGGCACATGTAGCATCCCCCGGAGACTTAACATGCCGAGGTTGTTCCAGGGAAAAGGCCAAGTGTATCCCCCTTGATTTCGGACCAACATACTCTTTTATTTTCTGGGTCTGTGCACTTCCGTTGCGATTGTCTGTGGGTTCGGTCTTGACGATCTTGAACACTTTCTTGGGTCGACCTTCGGGAACCTCCTCTTGGTCCTTGGCAGGACCCTGGGTATCTTGCTGTCCCTTGTGGAACGTGTCCAGGTTCCGCTTGCGGTTCATCGTCGCAGGGCAATGATGGCTAGACCTTCATGTGAGAGCTGAATGTGCTGTAAGTTGCCATTGTCAGTGGACCTGTTTGAGCCAAAGTATTTTAGGGAAATGCTTTGGAACGGTCAACAAAGTGCAAACCTACGTCAAATCCGGGATTCCAGAGGCCTGTACAGCTACGATACGGTGCCGGAGTGCAGACCCGAGGGGCAGAGACTGGGTGGGAGTGGAGAGAGCTGGACAGGATCACCCAGTCCCAGTCCGCGACGATGAGGTGCGAGAGCGAGGCGCCTTGTCCGCGATGCTGAAAATAGTGAAGGCAATCCAAAGACCAAAGTTGAAACGGTGGGTGGTTTATTTTCGCCCGCAGCACCTGGGAAGTGGAACGATGGGAGAGTTTCAATCAAGTTCATTCAATTTAGTAGGTCTCGCCATTGTGTGGCACCCTTGTGGCAAGTCGCGGTAATCGAGAGAGAGCTCCTTCCTCGTTTGACGGTCTCCAGTCGCGCCGCCACAACCTGAACTGCTCACAGGCCACCAGGCAATCGTACCTCCTCTGCTGTCATTGACGGGCCCAGACCGGCACTGCAGTGCATGGCTCAAACTTTTCATTCAGACCGTTCATTCCTTCCTTCGCTGTTGAATGGTCCTATGACGAGTAGCACCGAACGACTCACGTCTTTTGAGTTTTTCTTTTCCAACCACCGCCTGATTCCCTTCTTCAGTAAGCAGAAACTCCATTTCTTGCCGCCAGCTTCACCCAAGGTCTCGCAAGAGTCGACAACCAATCTCTACTGGCGGTCATCAGTCCGCCACCAACAATGTCGCTTCCAGATGCCTCGAAGGCATTATCAGCCCCATCTCTAGCTCCCCTTGTCTGTCCTAATCAGGAGCGACGCAGTCAAGTTGTCTCCAAACTCTTGGCGGAGAACACCAGACTGGATGCGGATGGCGTTGAAGCTCTCTTCGACCTTGCTAGGAATGAGATACTCCGACAACTGCTGGCTCTCAACAAGACACCGCCCGCCATCTCGGAATCATACTACTCCTGGCTGACCGATAAGATGATTTGGACACGCTTCGGTACGTGAACGGCCCATAGCCGGGTCCTCCCTCCCCCTTGTTTCTGTTTCCTAATACTGGAATGCTGATGACGCGAGAACAGTTCCTGATGAGCCATTTCCTTTTGAGGAACTGCACCTGTCTCCCGGTCCATTCCGACAGCCATCGGCGGAATATACCACCGGTCTCCTGAGCCATAAGTCAAAGGAAAGAGAACTCATGCTCCAAGCTGCTCCCGGAAGCGCAACCGAGCCGAATCCGAGATGGCGGTTCGGAAAGTTCGGGTCCCTAACCCAGCGGATAAAGATTATGAGGGATGTCTTGCACCGGGACTCGTGGCCTGCTATCACCAAGACAAAACATCTGACGATCAAGAGTCCTTTTGCACTGACACTTCACTGTTGCCTGTGGAACAACAATGCCGATCAGCTCAACCGGATTCTTCCTGGCTCACAGACACTTCCCGCTGTACTCTGCCCTTGGGGCCGTGATTCACCCTTGCGGTTGGAGGTTACTAGCTCGGCTTTTGCTCGTGGCTTCTTGGACCTTGTATTGCTGCTTGATAGCGAGCCTACAGAGCGCATCTGCGACGCTGTAGCTGAGCAGTTCATATCGGGATACATGCTCTTGCTCAGATGGTACCTCGAAGTTGTATACAATTCTGCGAGTAGGCACCCAATCTGGGCCAACTTGAATAGTGCTGTTGCATATCAGCGTGACAAGGCCTTTGGTCACCCTCGCGATGAGGCCTACTGTTGGCTAGACGACCAGCCCGATCTCAAAGGCATGCATGAACTAGTTGCTCGTACAGAGAATCTTCTATGGGGAGACTGGGAGAAAGTAGCTGAGACCGCGTACTCGAAGTCAGGGATCAGCAAGGCGAAGACATTCGAGGAAGCAAAAGCAGCCATATACAAAGCTGCTGACAGCGACCGCATGTCTACGATCACGAGACGACACGCTCTGCTGTTGCTTCATGAGATCTGGGAGCGCAGGGGTTCGTTCCTTGATCGTTTCGAAATCGAGAAAGAGTACGATCGCCTGGTTACCGACTACCTTCTTCCGGACGTCTCTCAAATCTCGAAAACTTCTTCGGCATCAAGGAAATGCCGGAGAAGATGCGTGAGTGGACGGCAGTGAATCCGTTCAACATCAAACGAAAGGACACGGAGCAATTGTGGGAGCTTATGTGGAGGGCGTGGATGCAGCGCAGTGCGGGCATTGAAGAGAAACACAAGAAGGTTCTCTTCATGTATCAAGTGCAACATGCTCGGAAGATGTACCGAGAACATCTCGCTGAGCTGAGGCTTCGGGGCAAGGGGGTGGATGAATTGGAAGAGTTTGTCTGCAAGAACGAAGCTCGATTCTTTCTGTCGGAGGAAATTCGTTTGAAGTTGGCGCTTGACGAGTACGAGAAGCAGCTAGAGGCTCAGGCACTTGATGTGTCTGAGAAGGATGGCGAGAAGGATATTGAGACATACCAGAATGACAAGCAGGAGAAAGATGCCGAGYGGCAGCGCAGTACTGACGGGTCCGCGCCCCCTGAGAAACAGCCAGAGTGAGCCAGGGAGGTTCCAGATTGCGTACACTGACTGTACTTAAGTCGATTGTCGGAGCTCTGTCAAGGACTGCCACTTATCACACCGTTGTCAGCAGTAGCTTTGGGTTCTGTTTTTCACCGTCGATCCGCTCAGCC
The DNA here is from genome assembly GCA_009805285.1 of Neurospora terricola FGSC 1889. NCBI lineage: Eukaryota > Fungi > Ascomycota > Sordariomycetes > Sordariales > Sordariaceae > Neurospora > Neurospora terricola. Next base: position 55,133 of record RANZ01000068.1, on the reverse strand, counting down.
AGTCAGGGCAAATTTACTTGAGAACAGGTTGATGGAAAGAAGAGAGAGATAACATACCTTGACTAGTGTTCTGGCTGAGAAAGATTCGAGGAATCTCGCCCAGACGGGAGGCACCGGCTTTCCCACTTTAACCAACTCCCAAATGGTCTTGAACAGAGAATTGAGCTGCTGGCTACGGACTGAGTGCCAGTTTCATCATACTGATATCTCTCATTCAACTTCATCACAACCATTCACCACGGCACATTTCGTTGTATGTTCCCTCATTTCTTTATGTCCACACGTGGCTGCCGCGTTGAGCCAGTCACTGATCTCAACCTTCACGTAACGAGTCTGCTCCTCAGATTTCACATCTTCTTATGTTCATACGTGACTGCCGCGTTGAGTCAGCCATCCTTCTTTCCCCTCCAATTATATACATGTACAACTTTAACCCATCCGTCGTTCGTTCCCAAGAACCGACCCATCGTACAATCCTCCTCCTGGCTATCTTTCAAGTCCAGAAGTGTCCCTAGTGGTATCTCCGTCCGTCCATCATAAACACAACCATCTCATCCCATCCCAGATTAAAGATCATTCAAACGGCATATTTCAGCAACAAAGAAAGAAAAGACAGAAAACCCAAACCCAGACAACCCACACAAAGTCCTGTTAAAGGAACCTTTTTTTGTCATCAAGCAAAACCCAAACCCAACGAAACCCACTGCACTCAATCAAGCCTCCTTAACCGTTTTCCCCGGTCCGCTCTCCACCGGCCTGATATCATCACTACCCACCCCGCTCGCGCTAAAGCTTCCCTTCTCCGCACTCAACACGCCAGCGGCCGCGCCCTCCTTAGAGGAAAGCGCCACGCCGGTAGGCAATCCCTCGACGCTCTGGTCATCGATATCCTCAAACTCATAGGGAATCACCAAGTTCAAGAACATGGTGAACAGTGCTGTAACAGCGAAGCCGGTCTCCATGATGAGCACGATGGCGTCCAGGAAGCCCTGGAGGGACTTGTTGTTACCCGAATAAGTGAAGAAGGTGGCGAAGTAGGTGGGCACCAGCGTGGCGCCATAGCCGAGGGCCAGACCGGCGGTCAGGACGAAGCGGTTGCGCCGGTTGAAGGGCACGCCGCGGGTGATGATGGCGATACCCGAGACGGCGACGGAGGTGAAGAGGAAGGTAGTCATGCCGCCGATGACGGAGGCGGGGATGGCGACGAGGGAGGCGGCGAATTTGGAGAAGATGCCCATGATTATGAGGAAGAAGCAGCAGCAGAAACCAGCGGTTCGGTTGGCGCATCTGGTCAAGGCAATGACACCGTTGTTCTGAGCAAAGGTGGTCATGGGCGTGATGGTGCACAGAGCGGCGAGGATACCGTTAATACCGTCAGCCAACACACCACCCTGAACACGGCTCTCGTAGATCTCGCCCTCAACCTCCAGGCGAGAGACATCGCAGGTGGCAGTGATGTCACCGACGGCCTCGCAGGCGCAAACAAGGTAGACGGCTAGCAACGGTAACACGAGTGGACCATATACCGTGAGCTTGAAGGTATGCACCCACATAAAGGAGGCGACGGGAGCGGCATCGATGCTGGTGCGGTCGAAGTAGCCGCAGGCAGCAGCGACGATGCAGCCGACAAGCAGACCGAGAATGACGCTGGTGGACTTCATGATGGGGGAACCAAAGCGCTCGCAGAGGATGATGGTGACGAAGACGAGGAAGCCGAGACCCAGGTACTCGGCCGAGCCCCAGGGGAGAGCGTGAGGGGCGCCGACGTTGGGGCAAACCATGTACTCGGGGAGGGGGTTGGCGTCAGCACAAGAGCCAGAACCGCCGGCCCAGTTCTGGAAGCCGGACTTGATCAAGCTGATGCCGATGAGCATGACGGTGGGGCCGGTGACGATGGGCGGGAACATGCGCAGCATGTACTTGGGCGGCAGGAAGGAGAGCAGGACTTCGAGCAAGGCGCAGACGGCAGCTGTGCCGAGGATGGCTCCGTAGCCGTCGGGGCACGGCAGGCGAGTCCCGTCTTCGGCAACGGGGCACATGCCGTTGGCGTACATCTGGTTGAAGCCACCGATGGCGACGGGGATGATGGAGAAGGAGATGCCAACGACGGAAATCAGACCGGTGCCGATGTAGTAGGGCGTCTTCAGGATCCGGAACCGGGCTATTTGGATGCAGGACAGCAGGCCGGAGACGATGAGGGCGCTCGAGACGAGGTATTGCGAGTGTTCAGCCGTGAAATTGGCACCAGCTCCTCCGGCAAGGATGATGGGGGGAGTGATGATACCAGCCAACATGGCGAGAGAGTGCTGGAAACCGAGGATGAGAGCGAGGAGGACGGGCATCCTGTCGTTGAGGCCGAAGAAGACAGCAGGCTTGTTGATCTTTCTCATGAAAGGCAGGTTGGGCCGGAAGAGAAAGCCATAGTCATAGTCGCCTAGCCATCCATCCTTGGTGAGAAAAGTGTGGGCGAGGGTTCGTGTGAAGCCAGTCACTCGGTCGCCGATGGTCCTCTTTGGTATCGCATGAGGAGCGATGTGGGAAGGACCCTGGTCCTCATCCATGGCTGCGGTTTGTGATGAGGGTGTCAGGAGGGTGATTAAACCCTACGATTTAAGTCTCAATGGGTTGTCGGAAGGGGTTTATTGTCGATGGGAATGGTGGTGATGGTGGTGATGGTGGTTGATATAGATGACTCGGAGTCGAAGATGGGACGGAATGAAGGCGCTTCTGGTGAGCCAATTGGAGACGGCGACTAACAAAACCAAGATTGAGGATGACTGGAATGCGGCACCGGGATGGTGATATATCGTTCTTAATTGACTGTCAGATGGCCGATTGGGGGGGCAACCAACAAATGCGTCCAGACGGGCGCGGTGCCCCCCCGAACTTCGAAAAGAGGACGAAGATTCTCTCGCCGCCCTGGCTGCGTAAATACTTTTTGTCGAGTATCCGCTCCTACGGGTGCCAAGGCTTTCCCCAAGAGAGATCTTATCGGCGGCCGGCTCCACTGCCCACCCGCCATGTCCCCATCAGTGCCATGCATCTGCAAGCAAGTGATAGCCCCGAGTGGTCCCCTGATAAGGAATCCCCCGACACGCTAAAACACCAACGCTAGCACGGTTAGGCAGATTGCCTGCTTTACCTAATTCCTGCTTCTCACCAATGTTGCACCCTCGAATGCGACGTCTATCATCTCTATGATCCTCTCAGCTGGACATCATCAACACCAAGCGATGCATCCCCGGACTCAGCCGACGGAAGAGTCCAGCAACCATCACGCTCAGAGCCGTCTCGACTCTCGCCTACGCAGTACTTGTACATTGCCCACACCACGTTGCCTTGGGTCCGTCGTTTGGAACATGGACTTTGCCGATTGTAACGGTGATGAGGTTTAACATGCTTGGGAGATCTCTTGGGTCCGTCTGCTGCATTGGACGATGGAGATGTCGCCGGGTCCCTGCATACTCTTTTAAAGTCGCGGGATCTAACTCACACGAGTGTAACGATACTTCCATCTCCTGTCGTCTCGTCGTCGTCTGAGATGGTGTTGAGCTTCGCAAAGTTTCAGCTCTTCTCAGGCATCAAAAAAAAGCCGTAGAAAATCTCACGATATCCCGCCGTCCACGGCCGATACCGCTCTCGCCACCCGGACGGCTCCTTCGACAGCTTCATCAACTCAAGGAAACGTCAGGTAGTTTGCATCAACTTTCAGAGAACTCTCCCTCTCAGGCACCAACACCGTTTTCTCCTCAGGCCCTCATGAACAATACCACTTACCAACAAGAACAACAACGGTCTCGGCCCCTCCCCTCTTTCAGCTTTCGACCTTGCTTCATTCCTGTCCAGTCCCGAGGTAACTCCAAAGTTCCAAGCCCCAATTCCCAAGTCCCCTTCAACCCTACCACGCGATCCGTTACCGTATGCACCTCCGGCTCCGTATGCAAAAAGCGTGGGGGGGCACATTGGCGCATTGCGGGGAAACGCGACCACTTCACCCCTTCAACCACTCCCGTCTCCTCGCCTAATCTATCTGAGCCTCTGTATCCAAACCATTGAATCCCAAACGGAACCCCAAAACGAGGAGAAGTACCGAATGAAGAATCTCAGAAAACGGGAGGCTTACCCTACCGAGCCTCGAGCGAGCCTACCCCGTTCAGCTCCTTGCCTGCCTAGGTCAAGCTCCTCGGCCGAAAGCGGATGAAGTCGCAGACCGGACAGTGACAGCGATGGCAGGAAAGGGCAAAACCGGAAGGGTGGAAGAGCCACGCTCAACCTTGCTAAAAAGCTAACAAATCAGTCAATTCGGTCAGAAAGAGAGCCTCTCCCATCGTTATAGGTAGAGATAAGCAACCCAGCCAACCCGACACCGGCCCCGCCGGCTTGCCCGAATCAAGAAGATGAGACGAGGTGATTGGTCAATTTGGGTATCAGTGAGGCTTGGCCTGGGCCCTTGTAGTCTTGTACATGACCCGAACGGTACAGTAGACCGTTCACTCCCGTCCTCTTCGAGTCCTTGGGTGTAAGTACTGCGTACAAGTAGGGTGTCTACACTCCTACACTGCATAGGTACGCCCGGCATGTGGCGGACAGACGGGACGGAGGGGCGCTCGGGTGTCTCCGATGTCCTATCCTTCAGTTCTTGATCTGTCTTTGGTGGTGGAGTGGTTTTACGGGTGTGTTTGAGCAGCTTGGTTGGTTGTGTTGTCAGGTTGGAATCTGGTGCTGTATGGTGATAAGCATCAGGTCTTCAATCTTGGCCGTGGTAACTGGTGTGATCGATTGAACAAAGAGAATCTCGTCATCTCTTATAAGAGTGCATCTTGACGGAAAGCTGGTTCAATCTCAGACTCTTTATGCGGGAATGTGAGTGTTTTGAGAGGAGATTCTCTGACCATGTCCTTGATAGTCCCAATCTGGACGGTGTCCACACCGAATGATAAGGTAAGTGCCGGCTGCCGCTTTAGTACCGAAACGTTCCGTTAGCTTGGTTACGTACCATGGTGTTGGAGAAAAAAAGATATAGCTACGCAAATGCCCCTGGTTTCTAGGTGTTCATTGACCGGTATGTTTTTTCGGTGGGTTTTGGTGAGACGTGATCCACGAGATTGAGCAGACGACGGTAACCATCGTGAGTTATCAATTCGGCGTGTTAGTTTCATGAAGCACTGGCGAGATGAACTGAACAACGAGTAACAAGATGGGTTAGGATCAAGAGAAGCTGAAAGGTCGTAACTCCCAAGGTAAAGACAACGGTGAGCAAGCCACTGGGCTCAGTGAAACAATCTGACCTGAGAAACGGACGACAAACATGAAATAAATCCAAGGTAAGAATTGCCAAACGCCAAAGCCAAACGCCAGCATCATCTACATCCGAAGATCACGTCTCCGATCTGCGCTCCAATATCTCAATAATGATCTCCTACACCTCGTGTCCCGTCATCTACATGAACTCATCATTCATCCTCATTGAAGCTCTGCAGAAGTCTACTACGATCCGTCAGTGTCACTTGTTAGTATGTGATTGTCCCAGACTAAAATGATTGCAGAACACACAATATTGGAGTGTGTCTAGAGGAGACGTCTTACTTACGTTCTGCTTCCGGGTCTCTCGCTCGTTATCCTAGCTCCCACGGTTTCCTGAATGTCTGGGTTTCGGTTTCCGAAAGAAGAACAAACGAAGCTTACGAAGGTTCTCCTTGATTCTAGCCCTTATAGACAAGGACTGGGGCTGGGGCAGAGGCTCGGGCGGGGACGAAGGCTCGGGCTGGGTTTCGGGCTCGGGCTGTATGACTGGCTGGCTGGCTTGTAGTTCGGCCCGTTCTTCGATTCTCCTTTTCGCGATTTCTAGAGCAAACGTAGTGGGTTTGTTAGCAAACACGACTCGGGGATTTCATTCGGACTTGAGCTAGGAAGGTCAGGAATGTAAGCAAGGCTGTCAGTACCTATTGCTGGGACGCATATTCGCTGTTGGAACCTCCATTTGGAATAAACATCAGGGTGTTGGAGCCCTCTATCCGAAATCAAATCGTTAAGCTCCTTCTCCAGGTTCGTCTGATATCGCTCTATAACCTCGAGGGTCGGTAAATTATTCGCTATCTGTTCTGTTGCCGTGTTAGTATCACTAATCCAGGTGTAGCTAGCTAAACAGGTGAGATTGAACGACTGAGCAAAACATAGCGGAACTGCTCCATTAGTTGTAGCCAGGTCGGTAATGAAAGACTTGATGCCTACCATGCGCTTCCATTATCCGAAGAGTAACTTCCAGCCAACGACATATTCGGTACGTTCCGGGATGCGAGCACCCCACTGCCTCGATAAAATCATCTAGTGCTTGTTCTAGCATTCGTCGATTCTCACCCAGTTGCCCTAGTGCCCGATTATCATAGTTCAGTGCACATATACAAACACATACCATTCGCCCATGATCATCCTTTCGAAAGACTTGTTCAGCAATGTCAAATGCTCTCTTGTGCATTGCCTTTGCCTCCTCAAACCGATTATGCGAGTAACACAAAGATCCTAACTCCATGGTCGCGTTAAACCGCTCGAGGGAGAAGAACATCGCATCAATCGTGCTCTCGGCATTCCCCTGATGTATGTCATACCAATGAAGCCAAGTCTTTTCAGCCTTCATGTAATCGTAAAGGTCTGCGTAAGCATCTCCAATCATGCCCAGTTCTACTAGCTTCTCAACCCCACCCTCTTGAACATAATTTTCATAGATGTTCAGCGCTCGATGTTTGACGTTTCTCGCTTCCTCAGTATTTCCGGTCTCAAGCTGATGGGATGCAAGAGCCAACAGAGACTTGATAGTCGTCGGAGCAGTGTGCCCCTCCCTGTGTCGATAAAGTGTGGGAGTATCTGGAACTGGGCAGACTGAGACGTCCACTGGAGGCGCCTCGAGATGTGATGAGGCTAGTCGTAACAGGACATCACGTTCCTCCAAGCGATTTTGCCCCTTATATATTTTCGCCAGCAGCTGCATGGTTTCTTCGATGACTGCACGATCCGGCTGGTGCAAACTCTGGCTTGTTCGTAAAATGCGGCCAACTATGGCCTCGCCATCTTGCCAGCGTGACCGCGTAATGTAAAAATCAGCCAAGCGAAGGTAAATATTGAGATTATATGGATGATCGCAGCCGAGGACCTTCTCGGGGTGTTTTGAGGTCAAATCGAGCAGTGTCTCGACTTCTTGAAGCCGGTCAAACCACATAAGACGCTGGCAGACCGCGAGGGTTAATGGTGTTACTCTTAGCTCTCCAAATTTTCCAGCCAGAGTAGTGGCATGAGCAGATTCCTTTAACCACCAGCAGCACTTCCGGATATGCATCAAGAAAACCTGGGATGCAGGATGTGCAAAGGTTGCGATTAGAGAAACCCCACTGAGAGCAAAAGCTCGAAGGAATGAAATATACCGATCATTGTCGTCTTGCATATGTGACATCCATCTGTGCACCACAGGATGGACACCGTACAAGAAGCCTTCTGACATATAGCCTTTACCATTCACCTCTATTATGGAGTATCGGTGGAGTAGTCGGACGGCATTGTGGAATTCGAGAGCATCGGCTGGCATTTGTTCGAGTCGCAGAATGTTATCCAAGCTCGGTAGTGAAATGTCTTCGTCTTTGACCTTGGATGCAAACGTCACGAAGTCACCCAGGTTTTTGTGGTCGAGAAACGCCCAGACCCGAAGTAAATTTGCGGCTTTCGGACTAATTGTTGCAATTGTTGTGAAAGATATCGTCCAAGTCGTTGCCACGTTGCGATGTTCGTAATCCAACAAGCCGGAATCATCACTTCTGGCAAGTTCACCCCAGTGTTTCTCGTATAGGCGAACGTATGAGGCGCCGTCCAGTCCTGTTTCTCGCATAAAGGAAGCGGCTTGTGCAAGAGCAAGCGGAAGGCCCGCCAGCTTCTCTAGCAGCCTTTCTGTATCAACCCCCCTTTCTGAGTATGGGAAGCATTACGTAGCCAGTCAGCATTGACAACGAGTTTCGCTTCATGGAACCGGAGTACTTACCTAGATTCTTCCCATACCACTTCTCAAATATATTTTTGCTCAATTCTTCATCGGCACTTTCGATGTGCTCAGAATGACCGAGCTGTTCCAGCTTGGTCAGGCGAGAAGTGATTAAAACTGCACCATGGTCACTCCGAAGGTACTTCCGAATATCATACGCGCCCGGTATGTCAGGTTGTGTATGATCCCGATCAACGTTGTCGAAGATCATGAGCCAGTCGACGTTATTCTCTCGCGCCAGCCAATCTTGTACATGTTCCACAGTCTTGTCGAGATTGGCGTTGTCGTTTGCGTCTAGTCTTCTGCTGCTCTCGGGAATGTGACCTTCCGGTATCCTTCTTGCGCAAGCGGCAAAGCTTCGCTTCAGGCTGTCTTCTGAGGTGCCGTCTAACCAAAAGATGGCGCTGAACGTTTCTTGGTGTCGCCGTGCAAAGTCGACAGCTAGTTGGGTCTTCCCAATTCCGCCGAGTCCGTGGAGAACAAAGATGCTGCGTCTACGTTCCTTCCGATTAAAGGGAAGGAGGCAATTTCCAATCTGGGTTGTGTATGAAGGCCGAGGCACAAAAGTATTTGACGTTGGCATACCGAGCATATCGAATGGTATCCGATATGGGCCATAGTCTGCATGGAAGAACAACATATTAGTCAAGAGTCCAATTGCAACGACTTGAATGTAGTTGGGTAAAATTTCGCAAGCCTTTGGAAGTAGCGATTTGGCTGGCAAGTGCGTTAAAGGGGCACAGAATGACGACTGAAGTGTGAGCGAACACAACAGAACAAAATCGATATTTCTGCCCCTAATCCAATTGTTACTGGACGAACTTACACTCTCTTTGTGTCAAATTTTTGACGCACATCTCAAACCGATTGAGGATCTCGGCTGATGCAAGGTATCGTCCTGTTGCTGCAGCAATCTCCTTCTTCTTCCTTGACTCCTGGAGCTCAACAAATTCCATCCCATGCGCATTGAAGCGATAGTATCGCCCCTCTGTGTCGAGGTTTCTCTTGTCCCTCCGGAAGTCTTCAGCTGTCTTTTCGGTTTCCGTTGCAATAGACCTCAACGTCCGCATAATGCCAACAGCACTATCACCCACGGCTCCTGAGATCGGAACACCTGAGCCAATTGACACCAAGCACGCCACTCTTTTGTCCAGCTGCTCGCCCCAAACGTCTTGAGCTTGGGACCAGAGCATGAAGACAGGATTATTGTTGCCTAGGGCACCATCAACGAACTCTTCGCCAAAGGGTCCAATAGCAATGGGGTCGAAGAAGGACGTGGCGGCTGAGGTGGCGCGACATGCTTGCCAGATGGTGGTCGACTGACAGAGATGTGCAGCGAGGCGAGGAGACTGGTAGGTCGTGAAACACATGCTGTGCTCCTTGTCTTGTTTGCTCGTCGCACAAACAAATCTTTGAGGCTGTTAGCATGCGAAGAATAGGGGCAGGTCGTTCCAAGAATGGGGACGGGTTCTAATAGCTCTCTCAGCGATTGGTACTTGGAACGCACGTCTTGCTCTCTCCTTTTCCATCCAAGTACGCATCTTGTACGTCCTCAACGGCGCTACGTCCCATCTATATGACTAACTGGAAGTATATCTACCAGATTAATCCTCCGGGATGAAATGTTTCGTCGGGATGAGAACGGATCCTTGGGTATTTGCAGCATTACGCTTATCCACCCAGGTGTATTGCACGTTAAAACCCGGCCCCATTTCTTGAATGACCCGAGGGGGAAAGACAGACTGGAATATTCAACTTGCACCTTGCAATGGCCGTCTCCGGTGTCTCTGAGCAAATCGTCTTGGTTCATGCCCTACCCTTCTATCACCTTCTTGACAATTTTCTCGAGTCCTTTAGCATCGAATCTTCCCTGAACCTTGCCCTTAAAGCTGAATCGGTGACTTTTCTTCTCGAAGACCTTGTCAGCGAGCTCGGTGTAGGCATCGATGCAGTCGTCGATGGTCATGCGAAGACGACCGAGCATGATCGCTATCAGGCCACCTGTACTGGTACCCCCGATCATATCGAAGTAGTCGCAGGGCTTTGGCGGTGACGCGGGATCGACTTCTGCCATGAGCCTTTGAAGGATCAAGAGGGTCGATAGGCCACGAATGCCGCCGCCGTCAAGGGAGAGCAGACGGAGGCCGCGGGCTTCCATCTTGGAAATGGAGGTTAGATTGATGAGAGATAAAATGGTGATGTGCTGGAGGGCAAGAACTTAAGAAAGTGGTGGCACGAGCGGATGACAATGAAGAGTGGTTGGAAGAGGGAAGAAACATCGGGCAACTCCTCAAGCGCAGAGTGGGCACCGACCTTTGACTGACTTTCAGTGTTGGGCAAGAACAATTCAGCCCGGAAGCTACAACCGACCTGCTGAGCTGAGCATAGCCACTTGGGCAAAGGGCCGAGAAGGAACGACCCACGAGATAATGCAGTCGAGGGTGAGCGACCATGATGCTCATTGGAAGTTCGCGGCGAGGAAAGCGCCACGGCGCAGCCTCCTTAATCCCTTACTCGCCGATTCCGCTTGACGTCCACTCCCAATTCAGCTCGCTTAACATCCAGCGAATACTCGAAATCTACCCCTCAAACATGCAACTCGAACCCAAATCCCATTGGCACATGCTACACATAAATCGTACATATACCCGCCTTTCTTGTTCATTCAACCCCCAACGAAAAGTAAGCGTCCAGTTTACCGCCTCCTCCCATGAATCGTCCTACAAACCATCCCCATAAAGTTATAAAACACTCCATACACCGCCCTGCCGATTGCGCCCTTATACCTGAACCACAGAAACAGGCCACCAGCCAGCAGCGGCAGACCGACGCCGCCCACAAGACTGCGCACCAAGACCTGGCCCTGATGATCACTCTTCCTCACCACCTCCGAATACCTCTCATTCCCAAACGACACCCGTGAGTACTTGGTCTGCCATCCCAGACTCGGCACGTAAACCGACAACCACTCCTCCAGCGCCTTGCGCCACCTGTACACCGGGCTCAGCACCGATGACCTCATCTCAATGTAATTCTGCAGCGCCAGGTCGTTGATGGCGTGCGCATCCGCCACGCGCACGGCGCTGTACTCGGCCAACGCGATCTCCCGCTGCGAGGCCTCGAGGCTGCTATCGTCGTTGGTCATGCGATCATGCTTGTCGAGGATGTCGAACAGGATGCGGACATCTTCCAACCCGGCGTTCATGCCCTGGCCGTAGAATGGGACCATGGCGTGGGCGGCATCGCCGACGATGACGACGGACGAGGAGAAGTGGTAGGGCTTGCACTTGATGCTGATGAGCGGGAGGTGGGGGTTGGCCTGGAACTGGGATACTAGGTCCGCGGGATGGATCAGGGAAGTCACGCCAGGGAAGTATTTGTCGAAAAACAGCGGGATCTGGGTACCGGCGGTATCGGCTTCGAGTTGCTCGTAGATGGCGACAGGGGCGAAGAGGGTGCATGTGAAGGAGCCGTCTTCGGACGGGATGGCGATGAACATAAACTCCTTGCCGGGCCAGATGTGTAGGTGGTTGGGGGATATCCTGAACTTGGACTTGGCTGATGATGTGTCGGATCTGGGAGCGATCTGGAACTCGCACCATAGCGTGTCGATGTACTCTTGCTGGTAGTCCATGCGGGCGAACTTCATCAAGTGGTAGCGGACGGCGGAGTGGGCGCCATCGGCGCCGATCATGAAGTCGAAGTCGATCTCGATTTCGCGGGCTCGGTTTCGTAGGTTGTAGGTGCTCTCGTCTTTGACTTCGAACCAGGCCTTGTTCCGCTTGAAATCGGCGCCGGTGAGCTTGTGGTTGAAGAAGAAGGTGACGTTGGGCATCTCTTCGAGCATGTCGAGGAGGCGCTTGTTCAGGTCGCCACGGTCGATGGCGAGGATGCTCTGATCTATTCATCAACACACCTGCTCTGTAAAGTGGGGGTGCAAAAGGGTCGATGGGGTCTTACCCGTCCATGGATGTCGTAGTCTTGAGCTTCCTCATACAACTTTCCATCTGGTCGCTTGCCGTGAATCATGCGGCCTCTCATGGGGATGGTCACCCCTTTGACATAATCGATGAGTCTTGGCTGGTTGGCATGGCGCATAGCATTGAGGCCGCGTTCTGAGAGAGCCAAGTTGATGGATCTGGTGAAGTTGAGTGGTGTTGTTGAGGGATCGCGGAGGTCTGGTGGTTTTCTGTTAGCAATGGCATCTTGAATCTTGACTCATGTAAGTGAACAACAGGTGGAAGACTCACCACCGCGCAGTTCATAAATCTCAACATCGTGACCACGATTGGCGGCATAAAGAGCAGCCAATGAGCCGACCGGGCCGGCGCCGACGACGACAACCTTTTGCTTTCTCTCCTCCATTTTTGAAGTCTGGTGTTTGAGAAAATTTCCTAGCCTGCCGCTCTAGTAAGCCGGGAATCGGAAAAGTAATGTCGGTGGAAATAAAATATGGATGTTGGTGATTGCATCAGACGATATCAGATCCCATGCGATATGCAGTCCGATAATTGTCCGTGCCAAGTGATCCACTACCGACGCCCTCATGTTGCGCTAACACCACAAACGGTTTAGTGCGAACGAATAAAGTGGCATCTGGGCCACTTAGGTAAGCAGCCTGGTCCCTTGCCGGTGGGTCCAGCAAAGCCCCACCTGTCCCGCCTGTCCCGCCTGTCCCGCCTGTCTCGCCTGTATCGCCTGCCAGAGCCGCCCCCCTGCCCGCGTGGAACGACTGGAAGGGCGCAAGACAGCGGCGCCAAAAATATTCATTGTCCACACCAAGCTCGTTCTCTTGTGAACAACAACCTCCCCTACCCGTCACAAAGGTACTTCAGTTTGATTTGCTTCACGTCCTGCGCCCTTGGCCAACTACTACGCAACTTCACTCTTACTTTTCTCTGACGCAACGTACTTTTCTTATCGCCACAGAGCAACTCTGCCCGACATCTTTCGCTTCCACTTGCGATCGTCAAGCTAACTTATCGGCCCCTCTTTCCCTCGATAACCACAGACAGTGACACTATAGTCTAATACTACCACCATGACCGAACAACCCCCCGCGAAGAAGAAGTGCCTCGGCGCCGACTGCGAAAACGATGCCGGCACCCTCCAATGCCCCAAGTGCTTGAGCCTGGGTATCAAGGGCAGCTTCTTCTGCTCCCAGGATTGCTTCAAGAAGAACTGGGTACGCGCATTCTCGTTGATTCCCTCATCCCATTTGTCTCCTCTCGGCTGGGTCCTGTACTTTGCTTGGATTTTGGTCTTGCATGCGAACCTTGATAGCTGACCCTTTGGTTGCCCACTAGAACACCCACAAGGAGCTTCACAAGCTTGCCAGTAAATCAACCCGCTTCCCCCCTGCCAGAGCGCATATCTAAAACTCTGTTCCAGGCCCCGAAACCTACAACCCTTTCCCTACCTTCAGCTACACCGGCCCTCTCCGTCCCGTCTACCCTCTTTCGCCGAGGCGCGTTGTCCCCAAGTCGATCCCCCATCCCGACTATGCCGAGAGTGGTATCCCCGGCGGCGGCCGTACGAGGTCCAACAAGATTGAGCAGCTAGACGAGAAGGGTCGCGAGGGCATGCGCAAGGTCTGCCGTCTCGCCCGTGAGGTTCTCGACGTCGCCGCTGCCGCCATCCGCCCCGGCATCACCACCGACGACCTCGACAAGATTGTGCACGATGCCTGCATTGAGCGCAACTCGTACCCTTCGCCTTTGAACTACAACTTCTTCCCCAAGTCCGTCTGCACATCGCTCAACGAGGTCATCTGCCACGGCATCCCCGACAAGCGCGTCCTCGTCGACGGCGACATCCTCAACCTCGACGTCACCCTCTACCACGAGGGCTACCACGGCGATCTGAACGAGACATACTACGTCGGCGACAAGGCCAAGGCCGATCCCGACTCGGTGCGCGTCGTCGAGACGGCCCGCGAGTGCTTGGAGGAGGCCATCAAGCTGGTCAAGCCCGGCACCCTGTTCCGCGACTTTGGCAACGTGATCGAGGCGCACGCTAAGAGCCGCGGCTGCAGCGTCATCCGCACCTACGTCGGCCACGGCATCAACAAGACCTTCCACTGCCCGCCCAACATCCCCCACTACGCTAAGAACAGGGCGGTTGGCGAGTGCAAGCCTGGAATGACTTTCACCATCGAGCCCATGATTGCGTTGGGCAAGTACCGCGATGTTACCTGGCCCGATAACTGGACCTCGACCACCATTGATGGCAAGAGGACCGCTCAGTTCGGTAAGTGCTGTTATGCTGTCGTAGGTGTTGGCTGAGTCGGGGGATGTCTACTAATCCTGTTTAAACAGAACACACTCTCTTGGTCACCGAGACCGGTGTCGAGATTTTGACGGCGCGCAAGGCCGACTCTCCTGGCGGCCCGATACCCATGCCTACCGCTGCTGCTTGAGTTTGGTCGGACGTTAAAAAGTGTGCATCGTTATTGGAATAAAAAGGCGTTTAGAGGGATTAGTGTTGTGGTATAGAATTGTGCCGTAGCGTTCAATGCCTGAGTTGATACCCAGCGATATGCGAAAGAGTGGGGAAACCCGAGGTCATGGCTACGGCGCTCTTGACTTTCATCCGAATCCAACTCTGGTTTTCAGTCAGATGGGTTTTTGATATCTAATAAGACCGGATCTGAAAAGACACTGATTTGGGTATGGTAGAGCTGGGGGGTACGTTGTATTAAAGTCGCACATTTTGCAATAGAGTTCGAAAACTATGATATCATGTAGCAGGACGGATTTCCTAGATATTCCACTTCATTCCGGGAGGGATTCGGGATCTTGAGTTCACGGCGGATTCGGCGGTGATTGTGGAGAACCGGGTCCGGAGCTCACTTTCTCTCCACAGAAGCAACTAGATTGTGACTGCTTGGATAGACTGCTAGACACCTACATAGACGTCTAATAGTTCACCGTGCCTAATACTAAAGTGTTAGCAATATAATAGTCAACTTGGAAAATGGGGACTCAGGAGAACTATAGAGGTAGTAAGAATCTAAGGCATGTCGAGGTTCTCGCCAACTCGATGCTTCGTCTTCATGCCGCTTTTGCCCCACCTCGGTCGGGCTTATAGTGGAGCTTTGAGGGAGAGAAGCTTGGGCCAACTTGGCCGCCCAACAGGCTCCAGGGGCAGTCTTGGCAACTGGGCTCGGGCTGGCAGTTCACGCGAAAAAGAGTGGAAGGAGGCTTTCATCATCGAGGAAGCCCCGAGACAACCAGCTGCCTTGCCCCCCCGACCAACGCCGGAGCACCAACCACCAACAACCCTCCACTTCCAGAACCTCCAGCTGCCCGTCTCCACGCAACCAAGTGAGTCTTCCCACCACTGCCCCGAGTCCGAGCCACCTTGTCCGGAGCTTCACACCTGCGAACTTGCGACCGCCTTTTTCTTTCCCAAACCACCAAAAAGATCAACAAGACGGCTTTTCCCAAGTCTGTATCATCCCACCTCTAACTCCAACCAGCTCCAACTAGTATAAGCACCGACACCGGCGCGCCCGAAGCTTGAGACCCTCCCCTTTTCCTCCGATCGAACTCGATCGTCCGACTGCGATTCCATCATAATTGCGCACGCCATCTGTCGCGCACGTACAACATCTCGCACAAGCTCGCGCAAACCGAGTCCAACCAACTACACCACCGAAGCTCTAGCTATCATCCGATAAGCAAACAACCGCCAAAATGTCGGGCGAGGCGTGGCTATACCTGTTTGCGGTGCTTATAAACGCCGTCAACCTCTTCCTCCAAGTCTTCTTCACCATTATGTACAGCGATCTCGAATGGTACGTTGGTTATCTATCCCCCTTCTCGAGGGCTGCTACGAGCACACTGGATTCGGCATCCCGCGCGTGTTGTGGCTTGCGCCCCTTTCCCCCAACAGACAGCTACTAACGGCACCTCGCAGCGATTACATCAACCCTATTGACCTCTGCAACCGCCTCAACACCTACATCATCCCCGAAGTCGCCGTCCACGGTTTCCTGACCTTCCTCTTCCTTATCAACGGTTACTGGCTGCCTCTCGTGCTCAACGTGCCCCTTGTCGCCTGGAACGTCAAGAAGTAAGTTCCAACCGTTTAGATACGACATCCACAGCGCGAACCGAGTAACTAACCATACGATACAGGATCGTTGACAACGCCCACCTCCTGGACGCTACTGAGATCTTCCGCAAGCTTAACGTTCACAAGAAGGTACGTCATCAGAGCAGCAAAACCAGCCGCGTCCGCTGTGGCGGAGTCTCTCTAGGAACAACTTCTAACCAAATCGCGCGCTCTCTAGGAATCTTTCACCAAGCTCGGCTTCCATCTCATTCTGTTCTTCTTCTACTTGTACAGCATGATTGTGGCCCTCATTAGAGACGAGGCCCATTAGGAAACGGCCGTCGCTCGCTAAGCTGAACTGGACTTCTCGTTCCACACGATACCGCAACGAGGTCTCTCGGATCGGACGCAGAGCTCTCTTATCGGAGCTCGTGCTCGCATCTCCACCACCATTATCTTTCTCGAAAGTACATAACGGCGCTGGGCACACTGGTACGCAGTGCCTCAAATACACACACAAAAATCATATACAGTACAACCACAGGCAAGCAAGCAGGCAGGCAGGATCCTCGGCGACGGGTGTTTGCAAAAGGACGGAAACGGTTCATGAGCGGAACACACGACGACTTGATAGATGGAATGGGATGGCATGAAGCTATGAAGAGATGGCGGGAATGATTTTCATTTGATGGAGAAGAGGAGGACGAACTGGACGGTTTTGGCTTCTTTAATGTGGAGGAAAAATCAACTGACGGTTACCAGGAAGGAGGCAACCGCCTTGCTGTGCGCCTCGGTTGGGCATGACAGCTGGATAGACGGGGGAAAAGAAATGATCAAAAAGAGTTTACGACCTCTTTCGCGATACCAATTAGGTGTACGCTGGGGGGTGAGATGGAGAGACCGCGTACTGTATTTTACTGCCTGATGAAGTCTGTAATGAAATGGGACGGGCTACGTCATGAAGATCATGCTCTCTGCTGTCACTGTCAAATGTTAATAACGGGATATGGCAGCGCGGCCTACATTACACAGTATGGAGGAACGGAAATATATCTTGTTGGTTGATAGATGTTGGGCGTGTAGTTGGAATATCAACTCTCTTAGAAAGCAGCTTTTTTCGTACAAAGAGATCGGATGGAGGTTGCGGATATTACATATGATGTCTGAAGAGTTTCCCCAGAAAAAAATGAGCTTGGCTCGATGCTGATCAATTGTCGGCCCCTCCATCAAGCAATCCTCCGCTCCAAAAGCTTGGTCCTTGCCGGCTTGCAACAGCAACCCGGTCCGTATATGGCCCGTGCACGCGTGCATCACACAAGCTCCACCCAGAATTTGAGGTCCATGTCAACCAATGCGCCTGCCGCCGACAACTCCAAGTCGCATCCTCTCCAAAACAACAAAAACAACAAAACATTTCAGGCCCATCAAGCGTGCGGCTGGCGAGCAAAACATCACCACAACTCAGCAAGCCGCAGCCCAATCACACATAAAATCAAATAATCATGGCCGACTTCAACGAATACCCAGCAAACCTCTCAGTCAAAGACGCCCTCATCGTCCGTCAAGTCGCCGAACCAGACCATGCCGTCGTCCCCTACACCGGCGAGGACCTAAGCCGACCGCGCCTCGGGCCCGCCAACCCATTCCGCGACGAAACCGATCCGACTTCTACCGCCGTCGGCACCAAGAGGAAGAACGTCCTGACCGGCACCGCGGCCGAGACCTACATCAGCGAACACACCTTCCGCGCCAAGCACCGCGCCATCGAGCGCGGCGGCGGTCCCGCGCGCGAACAACTGGGGAGCACCGCCAAGAAGGCGGCGGCTGCGAAGCTCAGGCAACAGAGAGAGGGGAAAGGAAGCGCGACGGTTGCGGATGGTGACGGGGCCTACGTAGGGCCGTGGGCGAGGTACAAGAAGCAGGAGTATGAGGAGGTGAATGAAGAGGAACTGGGGAGTGATGAGGAGTATGAGATTGTCGAAGAAGAAGAGGAGGAGGAGGAAGAGGTGGTAGAGAGCGGGACGGTGGTCAAGGCGCCGACGAAGAACCTGGCGCGGAGGAAAGAGGTGGAAGAGCTGGGCGAGGAGACGACGACGTTCCACGGCACGGAAGAGTTCGATTATCTCGGCCGGACGTACATGCACGTGCCGCAGGATCTGGATATCAGTCTCACCAAGGACGTCGGGAGCGTCACGAACTTTATTCCCAAAAAGCACATGCATACTTGGCGGCATCATGCCGGCAAGCCGATCACGGCGCTGCAGCTGTTTCCCAAATCGAGTCATTTGGGCCTGTCGGGAAGTACGGATGGTACCGTCAAGATCTTCGATGTGTACCGCAATCGCGAGCTGTTGCGGACGTATGCGGGCCATTCGAAGGCTATCACCGACTTGTCGTTTAACAGGGACGGAACAACGTTCCTTTCGGGCGCGTTCGACAGATGGATCAAGCTGTGGGATACGGAGACGGGCCAGTGTGTTAACAGGTTCAACACGGGAAAGACGCCGCATGTTATCAAGTTCAACCCGTCGGTTGATCAGGGGCATGAGTTCTTGGCGGGTTTGTCGGATAACAGGATTGTGCAGTACGATAGTCGTGCTGGAGCGGATCCGGTGCAGGAGTACGATCACCATTTGGGCGCCATCAATACCCTCGAGTTTGTGGATGAGAATAGGCGGTTTATGTCGACGTCGGATGATCGCTCGTTGAGGGTATGGGAGTATGGAATTCCGGTGGAGATCAAAACTATCAGGTATGCTTTATTACTTCCTCCCTCTTCCGCCTTAATTACAAGCCATCATATACTAACACCCACCCCAGCGAACCCGACATGTTTGCCCTCACCAAATCCACCCAACACCCCTCGGGCAAGTACGTCCTCTACCAATGCTCCGACAACTCCATCGTCGCCTACTCGTCGGCCTCGGACAAGTTCCGTCAAAACCGCAAGAAGTCATGGCGCGGCCACAACACCGCCGGCTCCGGTATCGGACTCGTCTGCAGTCCCGACGGCCAGTTCGTCGCTTCGGGAGACACCGGAGGATATGTCTGCTTCTGGGACTGGAAGACGTGCAAGATGTACCACAAGATCCACGCGGACACGAGCGGCGGAGCTATCAACTGTGTGGCTTGGTCGGAACAGGAGACCAGTAAGGTGTTCACGGCGGGAGCGAAGGGTGAGATTAGGATGTGGGATTAGACACTGCCCGGTGTCGTGGGTCATTGGGCCATTGGGAGATTCCGGTGGTTGTCGTCAGGGACGACGACAAGGAAGAAGATTGGTGCGTTAAAGGGGAAAGAAGCAAAGAATGAGCGAACGGAAAAGATATTACAGCATTGCTTGGCGTTGGGACATACATTTGGAACAGGTTTAGTGTACGATTTAGCTCGATGGAGCGGAAACCAAAGAGACCGGTGGGTAGCCGAATTTTACCAACGCCCTTGGGCCGAAATTTTGGGTTTTTTTTTTTTTTTTTTTTTTTTTTTGGTTTCTGGGGAGGATGATGCAGATCCGCAAGCCTTTACGCCTTCAAACAGCTCTACCCGTTGGGGAGGAGGTCAGTGCAAGAGTTGGGGAAATAGACAGAGCACTGACCTCCTCCCCAACGGGTAGTTACGGACCGGTGATCCGGAAATCTCACAGGTATGCGAGTGTGTTGACGAGGTCTTGTGGATGTTACTAACAGCGTTTTAAGAGCCTCCGGTTGTGTAATTCAGGACAACACCATCACACGAAAACGACGAGATCGCTCAAACATCGTGATCGTATATCAGCACTTACCTACGGTACTCCAATAGGACAAGCCAGGACATTGAATCGCGAATCGCATTACAGGAAAGTTATGTCAACGTTCCGTTATTGTTGACTTGCAGTACTTATCCGCAGCTGATAATGCGGGCGTCGGATGTCAGTCAATCCCAACTGCAGGAGTATTACCAGTGAATGGAAGCTTCAAAGCATCCGCTTGGCATTGATCTGTCCCCGCACAGTCCCCCGCGCTTTCAAGCAGTGAAGCATGGAGGTCTTCTTAACACGTTCGTCTTGCTCTTCTCTTTCTTGATCCTTTGTCTCCCCAAACCGTCTTTTGGACCTGGTCCTGCACCGACTGGATATCAACCAACAGGCCTGGGGCCAGAGAAAGATCTGGACGTCACTCCAGTCCATCTCGTTATCAACTGCTATCGACATCACTCAGCCATTCTGTCGGCATCTTCCTCCAGCCACCGTCACCATGGTTTACCTTTGCTATACGTGCGACCAGTCGTTCTACGATGAGGAGGATCTCCAAGAGCATCTGGATGACGACGGCCATGAGGCTGCGCACGACTACGTGAGGTACGGTTGTGATACTTGCCTCGCAACCTTCAACAGCGATGCTGCTCGCTGGCAGCACATGAACGCCAAGGGTCATGTTGGCCATGAGTGCCGTGTCTGCGACAACCAGTATCGCAGCGAGAAGGAGCTTATCAACCACGAGGTCGAGTACCACAATTATTGCGCCGATTGCGGCAAGTATTTCCAGAACACCAACAACATCAAGCAGGTAGGTAATGTTCCGCCCGGGGCTCCCCAAGCTCCCCCGTGCTCCCGTCCTAAAGACACTTGTCGTCGGTCGGCGACCCCAGCCAGACATCCTCTCCCCTCCCCTCCCCTCCCCTCCCCTCTCCTCCCTAGCTAACACCCTTCCACAGCACCTCAACTCCCGCATCCATCGCGGCCAGAATATCGACTGCCCCTTCTGCCGTAACYGCTTCACCACCGTAGCCGGCCTAACCACCCACCTAGAGACTAGCGGCTGCCGCAGCGCGCCGTCTCTTAACCGTGACAGCATCTTCCAGATTGTCCGCCAAAAGGACCCGCGCGGCGTTATCTCTAAGAACCTGATCGGTTGGCACGGCGGCGAGTCTAAACCGAACCGCTACAGCTGCACTGACGGCGCCTGGAACGGCTCCGGCTGGGCGTGCGGTCTTTGCTCCAGGGTGTGCAGGTCCAGGGCGGACTTGGATAAACATCTTAATTCGCCTGCTCGTAAGTTTTGTTCCTTTTTTTTCGTCTCTTTCTTTCACCCTTCCTCTTTGTCCTCTTCTTCTTGGTCCTGAGGCTAGGCGCCAGCGGGGGACGGATGTTCATATCGAGCCGAAAGGTTACGTTGAACAGCAGCGAACGGATTGCTAATTTTACAAATTTACAGACTACACCGTCCTCTACCACTGTCCCAACCGCAACTGCAGCTCCGAATTCAAGACCTTGGCTTCTATCATCAGCCACTTGGAGAGCGAGACGTGCAATTTCATGCGGTTTGATACTGTTCAGCAGCGCATGAAGCAGGTGGTCACCAGCAGTCATATGATTGAGTTTTGAGTTGTGATTTGATCAGATGGATAGCGCACCCCTTTTTCCTGTTACTAGTACTGCTGCTGCTGCTAGTGGTGGTGGTGGTGGTCTACGTTGGTGGAGCGCGTCCGTTCTTTCTCGGAGCCCGACGTGACGAGACTCTGGGATGGAAGAAACCTCCTGGGAGAGCAAAAGGGGCAAGTGATCCGTGGTGGATGGTGTTTTTAGTTGCTATCACAAGGGGCATCTATCTGAGGTGGGAGCGATTTGTGAGGATGCAAAATTTTGCATTGCTTCGGTGAGCTTCTCTTATTGTTTCACATCCATCTCGGCCGCCTGAGCGCTGAGGAAGTCTGGCTTTTAAACGGTTCATGGAGTTGGGAGTTGGGGAGTCACTGTTAGTTGTTTCTAGATACCTTCCTTTACCCGAGAGCCAAGGCAATGCATAAAACCGTCTTGTTAATGTGGTAGAATTGAGATTACTTACTTACCTCTATTCCTTTTGCTTTGACACTGATGTCAATGAGATGGATAATATGTCCGAGACATGAGTCTGATTTATGCGTGCTTACAACGGGTTGCACTCTCCCCAGCCTGGACGTCTATGGTGTTGGCATCAATGGGTGCCCGTGTTTTATCTCACAGCTGGTTGGGAAAATAATAACCGTCAAAGCTGAGAATGCATCCTCACAGTTTTAGAAGTTGGCTCCGAAGACGTGCCGTGCCGTTGGAGATGCGGGGCTTCCGTCTCCCGTCCCGGAGGCCGGCCAATTGTGTAAATCGGAGGTCCGTGGTCCTAAGAAAACGGGACGACGGGACTTCCAGGTCCTCGGCGATTGGTTCAATATCTCAGCGACGTTCTCGCCACCACAGCAAAACCGACGACAAGTGGAATTCATTTTAGAAATGGGACGCGTCTGGCAAAGCGAGTCAATTGCTGGTCACGATGCAAGGAATCCCCTCCCTCTTTGTTGTTAGCTGTTACAGTCGCTTGCAGCTGCCCAGCACAAGATTCATGCGGGAGGCCCACCGCGCAACTAGTCAGACGGTCGATTTTGTAGCGTGATTTCCGTTCAATGTCGAGGATGTCTACTTCATGTGAACGATACGCCGAGCAGTTGTTGACAGGTACATTCTCCTCTTTTTCTTATTCAGGAAAGAAACATCCTCTTCGTTTACCTTCCCCGCAAAAGAGTTTTGGTCGTTCTTTAAAGGATCATCAAGGGTCTCGTCGTTTGTTCGCTTCAACATTTTCCCTCATACTTTTTCGGTCTACTTCGTAGATAGACCGGCGCCGGCATCTGTCCATCAATTCGACATCTCGCGAACATAACCACGCTCGCTCAGTCGCCATCCCATCAACAACCTTCACCCTTCCCTTCTCTTCATCAGCCCTCAATATCCGCTTAACACCGCCAACATGGTCGTCTATTACATATTTTTTACATGCGCAAACTGCGACGACGGCTTTTACGATGAGCAGGAACGCGACGACCACTGCTGGTATGAGGGCCACTCTCCTGACACTAATGGTGCTGGGTGTTACGTCTGCAAAGAAGCATTCAGCAACAAAAAAGATTGCGTGGAACATATGAGGCTCAGGGGTCACTCTCGCTATGCGTGTGATGTTTGCGGATGTATTCTTGCTACCGAGGAGGCCTGCACCGAGCACGAAGTTGACACTCATTACTGGTGCAAGCCGTGTAACCGTTACTTCAACAACGTCAACAACATTAGGCAGGTAAGTTCATGATCACATAACCATTCCTCAACCAGCGAACAATTCGTATTGACTCCCACCCCCAGCACCTCAACTCCCGCACCCACCGCGGCCAAGAAATCAAATGCCCCTTTTGCCCCAACAGCTACACCACCGCGACGGGCATGACGCACCATCTGGAAAGCGGAAGCTGTCGCAACGCGCCCTCTTTGAACCGCGATTCCATCTACAAGTTCGTGCGGTCCAAGGACCCCAGCGGGCTCATCTCCAAGAAGCTCATCGGCTGGGAGGGTACCTCAAACACCACGTACACCTGTACCGATCGGGCATGGAATGGTAATGCTTGGGAGTGTTACTTGTGCCATAGGGGGTTTAATTCGAGGAGGGGGCTGGATCAGCATTTGAATTCGCCTGCTCATCAACAAAACCTCTACCACTACCCCAACCGCAATTGCCGCCAAGACTTCAAGACCTTGGCTGCTATCATCAATCACCTTGAGAGCGAAAAGTGCGGCGCCATGCGGTTTGAGCAGGTGCAGAGGAATATCCATGGCATGGTTAATGGTAACCGGTTGATTGGTTACTGAGTCGTTAGCTACTAGGTCTAATGGGCAGCTGGCTACGGCAGTACGGCTTGGAGGGGCGTTTTGGACTTTGGAGTTGAGTGTGTCGGAGCGGTGGCCCGTGGCCCGTGGGGGGCCACTCTTTGTTTTCTGTGTTTCATGTTTTGCGGGAGCTATTTTGAGGGATCGTAGGGACGGCTTACACGGCGCAATGGGCATGTTTTGTGTTAGTTTTTCCTTTTTAGTGTCTTGTACTTATCGTCCATGCAAAGGCTATCTAGACGGCCAGGCTTGGATGGGTCAATTATCGTCAACTGTAACCTGGTTATCTACTACTTCCACTTGACCCTGGCGTGTTTCATAACCATTTCGGCTTTATCTACAGAAATGATCCATTTTGAATGTTGTCGCTAAACCTATAGGTCCCAATGCTAGTAGATAGACGAATTTGGCACATTCAACAGCCGTCATCTCCTAGAGCCGCATCACGAGTTCACGACAGAGGAAGCATAGCAACACTTGACAGGTCAGCTCCCTTTCAGGAAAAAAAAGAGAGAGGAAAGAAAAAAGGGAATGAAGTTTTGATCGATGCGCCATCAACGGCATGGCTTATACTTCTCCAAGACGGAATAGGCAAAAAATGCAAAAGGTTGGACAATACCGGATTCGAACCGGTGACCTTTCACAGGGCGCATCTGCGGAATGCGAAGCGAAAATCATACCCCTAGACCAATTGCCCTTGGACTGTTGCAAGGTAAGCTGAACTAGGACCCTATAAGTCCGAAATAACTTCTCGTCACACAGATTAGAAGACGACATTCTCAACAATACCCTGCATCGTAACGCCGTCTCATAGACAACGATGCAGTCAACAGCAAGGGCTTTACTTGGCCAGGGGCAGTCTCTCTCTTTTTCCTCTGTGCCGGCAGTGGTGGTACTATTCTTCTTTTTCTTCTTTTTCAGCCAATTCATCTTGTCTCCTACCACGACGGGTATCCAGCACGTTCCACCTCATCGGCAGAAGCAATAAAATGGGACCATCATAGTGGGAAATGCTCATAACCCAGGCAAGGGGTGAGAATTCGTATCTGAACAGGCTTATTATGAAGCGACACAAGAGCAGGCAGTACATATAGGCTGAAATGTAGCGTTTTCTTACATATCTTATGACACCAAGTAACCAAACAACATACCGAGCAAGACTGAAACCCAAAAGAAACCTACACGCTCCGAACACCACGCCTCAAGCGAAAAGCTACCTATAGACCATCATCTACATCCTCTCTTTCTCCCTCTTTCAACCCCCCTTAACCCCCTTACCCTACGCCCGCCCATCCAACCCCTCCCCCCTCCCAATCCTCTCCACCAACACTCCATGATACCACCCCGTCCTCTCCACCACCGGCGCATGGCCCATACCCTCCTCAATCAGCCCAACCTCCGGCTTAATAATCTCAATCAACTTCCGTCCATGCGGCACGCTAATCATGCCATCCTCCGTCCCATGCATCACCAAAATCCTCTCCCTGCCCACCTCATCCGCCATTTTGACCAGTTGCTCGGCAGACTTATGATGCCACCCCGCGGCAATTAATTGTAATAAAAACCCCTTGAGTCCGAAGCGGGATGGGTCAAGACGCTTGTGCATCTCCTGCGCGACGAAGCGTTGGGCGTTGTTATCGAATTTGAGGTATTCCGGCCCGGCAGGACGGGGAATCTTGGGCGATAGCGGGTTGGGAGGACCGCACTTGGGTGTCGTGGCCGGGTCGGGCACTTCGCAGTCGTCTGGCTGTTCGAGCCACGAGTGGGCAAAAAGCTGCCGAGCGGTGTCGGCGATGGACTGGTCGACGGGCTTGGGCATGAGCATGCGGATGCGGTTGGCGACGTTTTCGGCGAAGGTGGTGGTGTTTTCGATGGCGGCGGCTGTGCAGCAGAGATTGAGGGAGGAGATGGCGGTGGGGATCAGGCATGCGAGTTCTTGGGCGATCATGCCGCCTAGAGAGAGGCCGACGACGTGGAGGGTGCGTTCCGTCGGGGTGGGGAGGAGTGGGGAGTGTGATGAAGGGGAGGTGCTTGTGGCGGAGGGGGATGGGGATGGAGGAGCGGGAGCGGGAAGCCAGCCGATGTGGACGAGAATGTCGATCCAGTCGCGGGCCATTTCGCTGCTGCTGTAGCGCATGAGAGGCTTGTCGGAGTCGCCCATGCCGCGGTTGTCGAGGAGGAGGACGGAGTATTTGTCGCGGTTTTGGTGGCCGAAGTAGAGTGTTTGACGCTGCCAGGCGGATTTGAGACCTGCGAGACCCATGATGAACTGTGAGGGTGTTAGTGATGGTGTTGGTTGTGAGGAGAGGACTGAGGGCTCGTACCAAAACCTTGACGGGGCCTTCACCGTGAATCTCCCAGCTCACGTTGAAAGGCCCGCCACGGCCGACGGCGACCGGAGTGAGGCCGCATTGGTCGGGCTCGAGATTCCATATCGCCGTGGGAAAGGCCGGATGCTTAATGGTCTCGGCCACGGTGGGCACTTGAGGCTTGCGCGTTGTTGTTGGGGCCCTGAGAGAAAAAAGTGTTAGTGAGTGTATAGTATTTAGGTGAGCTTCTTAACATTACATATTGGGGTATTTTGTTCGTGATGAGAAGAGATATGAACTGGCGGGCCCTAGATTATTGTTGAGATGAGACGGGATTGACGGTCAAAGCACGCTTTTAAGGCCAAGTAATAGGTAGATGGCTCGGTGTTCGAGGTGGCGGCTCTGTTGTTGTTCTGGGGAATTGGGGCACCTTGTCGGCCAGCGTCCCCGTCGCAGTGACGTACCTCAACTTCGAAAGACTCCGATTGGTAGAACGTATAAAAAAGTGGGACAGATTGATAAGCTTATCGGTCCGGCTCTACTGTGTAACGACGGGAATGTCGTGGAAGCATTCATGAAGGCGTTCGCGCAATCCTTGGATGAAGACTCGCATCGCGAACATGTTGGGCTCAAGACTGGAGAGGTCGTTGGTGAAGGCCCCCCGTTCGATCTGTGGAAAACCAATCCCGGGTCAAGGACGCATGGTACGAGCCCAACCATGTAGGCCTTCATCGTCTGGCAGCGCCAGCCTGAATATCAATAGTATTACAATTGCTCCTAACTCTTGATGCTAACCGCGCTGGTATCCATCAGGTATTGTATGTATGCAGGCAACTTTTGTTCAAATACAGCAAGCCACCCTGAAAGCAATCAACAGCACCTTAACCCATATCCGCCTCTTAGACCATGACAAAGCCGATGCCGCTCAAGTTATCCTCATCCAACCTGTTCTTCTTGTCGACACCACCGTGGATAGGGTTGGCCTTGTAGTTGAACAGGTAATAGTGAAGCTGGCCATCACCAGGTCCAAACTTCTGCTTCTCCAAAAAGAGCGCATTGTCCATGAGAGAAAGCGCGTTGAAGACATCAAAATTGTGGCGCTTGGCGAGGATCAGAGCATCGGCCATCAGATCGTTCAGGCGCTTCTGGAGAGCACCCTTGTCGACGGGCTCGGTGAAGGCGGTCTCGGTGGCATAGTAGAACATGTAAGCGGCGCGGATCGCGTTGTGCTTCGGGTGCTTGATAACTGTCGACTCGAGAAGGTAGAAGGAGAAGAAGTCGGTGATTTTACCCGAGGCATCCTATATCAGGTTAGCGCATGAGTTCAACGGCAGGAAAGCGGACTGCATCTGAAAACTTACCTCAACGACATAAGAGTACACAACCTGTTCAGCATAAGAATCCTTCTTGTGAAGGAGCCAGTGTTCCGTCTCCTCCCGGTTGAATACTGGGGTAAGGTCGAAGCGCTTCAGGTAGCGCTCAAGCAGGCTGTGTACCGCATCGAGATCCTTGGCCTGAAGTTCGCGAAGTCCGCGGGTCGAGGTCTGTTCCGGAAGGGCGTACTTGCGAACTTGGAAGGCCGGCTTGCTGTTGGAAGGGCACGGGCTGAAGCCAACCTCGTACAGCTTCTGCCAGTTGAGCGCACGATGGTAGTAACGGCAGGTGCTGACTGGCCTGGGCAAGACGATACCACCGGTGTAGATGGCCTGCCAGATACCCTCGCGGTTGATGCGGCGAGTGATTTCCTTGATGAGGACGGGAGCCAAGCGCTTGCCTCTAAGCTTCTTGTGGATGCAGAGGAAGTTGACTTCAGAGCCCTGGATAACCTTGTCGCGGACGCGGATCTCGGTAGGAACGGCACCGATGAAAGCGCAGAGAGTATCACCGCTACGGATGCCGACGTGCCATTCCTTTCTCCAACCGGGAGACATGAGGGACCTAGCGCATCGTGATTAGCACAAGCCACCCTACTGTGAGAGTATCAAGTTTGACTAGATTACTTACCACTTCAGAATGGAGGTCGAGTACTTGAAACGGAACATGGCCTCATCGTCCTCCACAAAGTGGCCGTACAGGAGCTTCTCGACCTCCTGCATCTGCTTCTCGTCTGTGAGATCCATGGTAACCCATCGGAAAGGTTCCAGGTTGAGGGGTATCGGCTCATCGGGAATGTCTTCGACCTTTTGGATCTTGAGGGGTCCCTCCTCGAAGATGGCCGGCTTCTCGCCAAACTGGGGCACAGGCTGGGTTGCCCAGAACTTGTATGACGCCATATCCTTGCGGTTCTTTCCGCTGCTGGCAAGACCGGTGATGATGTCCTGAATCTTGAGTTTCTTGAAGGCTTCCATCACGTCGACTGTTCCCGAGCTACCGGACGCCGCTAGCAGCTCGTTGGCAAGGGCGGGGTTCAGGTCGATGAACTCTTGAATCTGCTTGGAGGTCAAGCCGCTGAGTGCTGACTTGGGGTCTGCCTGCGCCAGCGCCTCCGTCAAGCCCACCTCAGCAGATGATTCGGTAGAGGCGGACTTGTCCTTGTTCTTCTTCTTGCTCTTCTTCTTGTTCTTCTTCTTTGTGGAGCTGGATCCAGCCTGGGCGGTGCCGTCGGCGCCCTCACCTTCGGAACCAGACTCGTCGGCGGCGGGCTGCTGAGTTTCCTTGAGGGAAGCAAGAGCCTCGGCGGCCTGCTTCTCCTGGGCCGGGTCAACAGGCTTGGACTCTTCGGTCGGGGGCATTGTTGACGATTTGATCGATGCGCACTAGGAGAGGATAGGTGGGGGGCTGTCAAGGGGTCGTCGTCGTCGTCGTCGTCGTCGTCGTCGCAGAGTCGAGAAGCAATATCTATACTTCAAAGTTGCCCTCACGTCTAGGTGAGAGTTGAGACGTGAAAAGACTCGTGGTTGATTTGAGGATCGAAGAATTGAAGACACGTGGGGAAGGAGAGAGATTGGATTCTTGTTGAATTGACAGATGAAACTCCAGCTGGCTCCAATCCATGAGCTCCTGTCGGGTCCCGCTCGGGGCTCGGAGGCTCCTCCTGGGGCTTAGAATACTGGCGCGTCGTGTCCCCGTTAGCGCATTCCCCCATGGTCTCACAGAAGCCACAGGGGTCAGCGGGGCAAGCGGGGGCCAATTGACGCTGTCGCGGGGTCCTCCAAGGGAGTCCAAGCTGTCAGGTGCAGGGCACAGCTCGGTACGCACCGAAGTGAGTGGGCGATCACTGGTGATGAATGAATGGTCAGCTTCTTTTTGACAACGAAGGCAGCAGTGAGTGGCGCAGCAACATCGAAAAAAAAAGCCCGAACAAATGCCTCGGACTGACAAATATGCAGTTGGCTGTACGAATCTGAACTCGAAGTCGAGGTCGAGACCGGATTGGGCTGATTTTTTCGATGTTGCTGCGCCACTCACTGCTGCCTTCGTTGTCAAAAAGAAGCTGACCATTCATTCATCACCAGTGATCGCCCACTCACTTCACCTCCCTCCACCTCTATCCTCCTACTTATTCTTCCCTACTGACAATTTTGTACCAGTTGACAACCATTCCTATACACATTCTTTCAAAAATCCTAATACTCTATCTCCCAGATTGTCACCATGGGGAAACCCTCACCTCGTCTCGGCGTCGGTGATGATGCCGTCTCTCTGCACACTCAACCCGGTGAACACTCACATGCTGTTCCACTTGACGGAACTTTGGATACCGATGCCCCAGAGCTGAACATTGACGACCTCCCGCCCCTCTACGATGAAATCGACGGCCCGGGAAGCAGTAGTAGTGCTCCTCTTCTCCCCTCTGGCGCGCCACCGTATATCAACCACCCAAACAACATCCTTCCTCCCGGAGACTGGGTGAAGAACTACAAAAGAGATGAGCCCACCGGCACTGAACTCTACCTCGATCAACGTCTGGACAACGACCCCAAGTTCCTCCAAAAGCACATCGAACTATGGGCCAAACAGCCACCCCGGCCCTTCGTCCGCATCCACGGCACGCACAAGCGCCGCAAAGACATAACCGACCCCCAAAACGGCCGACGTAAGAACGACTCCGAGCAAGTTACGGACTTCGACCTGCACATCGAGCTGACGCCCTACCTCTACTCGGACGTTGTCTCGCAAACCTCGCTCATGCAGCTGCGCACCGCCGAGAACGATGAGAAAGTCCGGCGCGGCACCGTCCTCCGCAAGCGCGCGCCGGGGGCTAGTCGCCATATCGAGGTCGGCTTAGCCGAGAAGCCGACGCTGGCCGAGTGGTGCCACCGCTACTGCGCCAGCCACGCCGGACTGAAGTGTCTGACGCTGCAGCGGCGCGTGGTCGGGTTCGACGACAAGAAGATCGTGCAGAAGCTGACGGACCTGGTGCGCGCCACCAACTACCGCGGCAATCTGGAGATCAGTTTTCCCAAGAAGGACGAGTATGTGCATGTGTACAACGATTGCAAGACGAATCGGTGGCGGACGACGTGGTGGATTATCTGGCTGTGCATGTTCAGCCTTATGTTCATCTTTACGTGGCCGTATTTGTGGTTACGGACCAAGAGGTTCGAGACCGTGTTTGCGGACTGGCACTTTTCTGTCATGGGGGCGGACGGGCAGAGGAAGTATGCCAGTATCAGCGAGGCCCAGTGGTATAATATGTGGGGACGGGCGATCAATCGTGCGGTGATGGACAAGAGGCAGTGTACCCTCGATCAGCAGGACTTGCTGAATAGCCAGGAGGGCCAGCAAGAGACTTTTGGTCATCCTGTGGTGGATGGGGCGGCGAGTTTCGTCAGGGCCGGTGTCAATGCCATGAATGCGGTGAACCGCTCGCTGGGTTGGGGTTATGATGACTTTTGAGGTTTCGTGCATGGGGTGAGCGTTTCATTGTGTTGGAACTGTTTTCTATACATCCCTCATTTGGTGTCACTGATGTGTTTTCTCTTATTCCTCCCATCCTCCATGACTGAAAGGCCTGGCCCTTGTTATCTGGCGATGGTATCGATTGTTTTCATAATGACAGAATAACGTATCTTGTATCATATCTACGTCTATATCATTGCTTGGCTGTTGAAACGTTAAAATATTCGTGGTACTTTGTTTCAGATACCGTATGTCCTATCACTCTCAACTGCTCTCAGGCTGATCAACAAGCCCAAACGCCCTCATAACAGCCATCGGCACCGGCGCGTAAAACATGAGATTATTATGTCCTGCATCATCACCGGATTAGCTCTCACTTCACACCCACGCCACAACATTCAGATCAGGATCAACATCAACTTACCACCATAAGGCCACAACTCTTGCCTAATGCACACCCCATCATCCCCCCACGTCGTCACAGCCGCCCTGTCCCTTTCACTCTCCTTCCTCCGACCATCTCCCATCCACCTCTCCACCGTCCTCTTCCCCTTTTCCTTCTCCAACAGATTCTCCACACACCTTTCCACCTCTTTTTGTTCTTCCTCCCTGACCCTCTCGCACCCCTCATATTCCTCCTCCTGCTCATCCCTCGCATTCCCATACACCATCCCAATCCCCAGCTTCGCCTCCACCAGTCCCCTCACCGCCCCCTTGAACAGCTTATCATCCTCATGATAGGGAATGTCCCAGTCGTTTCTGGCGTGAATCAGCGTCAGGTTTAGTTTTCGCCCGTCTGTTTTTGCCGACTTGGTGAGCCGGGTAAGCCGCTCGGCGCTGGGCCACTTGTCAACGATCCGGGCCATGACTTTCCCGAGTAGCCATGGCCAGAAGGAAAGGGGGCGGAGGATGGGGATCCAGCCGGCTATGGCGTAGGAGGAAAGCATAGTGGGGAGGGAGGAGAAACCGGCGACGAGGATGATGCCCGCAAGCTCTAGCGGTTCTCTCCTTCCCCTTCCCTCCCGAGTTTCCCTCGTTTCGTCTCCAGTCTCATCGTCGTCTCCAGTTTCATCGTCGGAAGACCTACACCCAGCGTCAGGCGCATTACAACAGTAAAACTCCGCAGCAGCAGCCGCCACCGCCGTCCCCAAACTATGACCCAACAACACAATCCTTTCCGCGGGAACGCGGGCAACCTTCGTAGCCCAATCGACCGCCGCTCTCGCGTCGAGAATCAGTCCTTCCTCCGTCGGCGAGCCCGTGCTGAGGCCGAAGCCGCGGTAGTCGATGGCCAGGACATGGATCTTGGAGGAGACGGAGGTGAGAGCGTGGAAGGAGCGCGGGCGGATGGATTGCGTTATGTGGCCTGCGTTGCCGTGGAAGTAGAGCACCAGCCGGGCTTCCGGGTCGTCGCGCAGGAGTTTGAAGTTGAGGGTGGTGGTGATGTCCGGGACGAAACCACCGGCGGTTGCACCGGTTGAGGAGCGGTCTTGGGCAGCTAGGACGGATTCGTGTTGGGCGTAGAGGCCCAGGGGGAGGATGTGCCAGGCGTAAAGGGTTTGGTGGTCGAGGGTGTGAAGGGGGAAGGGGGTTACTTGGTTTTCTTTGTGAAGTAGGTTAGTTGAGCATAATTCGATTTTGGCACAGACAGGCCGTTGGCGACCAGACTACTAACTTGCAAACCCCCATCGTTCAGGACGGTTGGGATTATGTGGTGGCCACCAGAGGGTGTTGACTTTGTGTGCATATACGGCACTTACCGAAGATGAGGATGGTTGGTTAGCACATTCTGTACACATTTTTTATGAGATGATAGTTCCGGTGGTGTTTTTCTACGGAATGATTCTTACAATCGTTGAATATACGGAATTGAAACAAGACTGAGGAAAAGAGCGTATATCCCGACGGGAACACCGACGGCGAGGGCCGGAACGAGGTAGGCCGCCGAAGATATCATGATCCCTCTCTCACATGTGAATGAAACTGAATAAAATGAAAGTGTCGTTGAATGTAATTGTTTTGTGTATTTTGTTGATATGTTTAACTCATAGAATCAGATCGCTCTTGTTCCATTGTAAAAAGCGAGAAACATAATGTTCAAACCGCTTGGTGAAGTTTGTTGTTTGTTGGCTGCAAAGTTGGAAATGTTGGTTTCAAGATGGCCAAAGGAAGAGCTGACGTTGGATGGCAAAGCGGGACCTCGGGTTGGGGCCAGTTAGAACCAGGATCACCGAGGTTAGGGTTATCTATGAAGATCTCACCCAATATTGCCGTCAAGCTGCTAAAGAGCATAATACTGGGTCCAGGCGCTTGAGGCTTAATCGCCGTCCCACCCATTGCACAGTCAGCCGCAATCCCGTGTTGGGCTTGCTCACTATCAGCGTCTATCAAACGTGCCTCTTTCACGTTGGCCGCCATTGGCTTTCATCTCATTCTGTCGCATGAGCATGCGCAACACGCGTTTGTTTGAATGTCATGACGAGATGACATTGACATATCAAAGCTTAGACCTTAACGGTTCTGTTCACCCGAGATGGCGGGGACACGAGTTGCACCTGCCCGACGAAGCTGGACGAAGGGCAGACAAGATTAAACTGAAGTTGCAATCGTTTGGAACTTAGGTTGTGGGGGCCTCATTCGACCTTGGCCAATCACATTTATTACCCTATCCAGGATCAGTATCGGGAGGTCGCGCATGTCTCCCGTCTGCTACGGGCAGGTGCTATTGTATGTAGAGGATGGTAGGCCGATGGTAGCTGGAGACCGGGAGGGCAAGCCGACGACCATTCGGACCATTTACCTACCTAGGACGGAGAGGGGAGGGAGTGCGTGCTCCTCTTGGCTACGGTTGGACATCATCCCCCAGCCGACCAAGCAGAGGAGACGGGAACGAGCCCCATCATATATTTTCTTCCACTTCTTCTCCATCTCGTCCACCACCACACGTCCACACACACGCAGCCGCGATCGTCGTCTTCCCCCCATTTGGACACCCACCCCCGTTCTTCTTGGACTTCTCCATCACGCTCCAGACACGTTCCCTCCTTTTCGCTTCTTACCCAACCGACAGTTCCCATTTGGCATTTTATCTCTTTTTGTTCATAATCCCATTTTTTCTTCGCGATTGATACCCCCCAGACACACGTCATTTTACGCCTTTGATACCACATCCACATTCACCTTCCCTCGACATTCGCGATTGTCTTCCGATGCCGATTGCATAGTGCACCACTCTCACTTCCAGATCACGACGAGAAACGTACTGGGTCGGGTCGCGTGCGTGAAGCCATGACTACGGAAAAGAAGCGCAAGCTGCCTCCTCGCGCCGCGGCGAGGTCTGAGCAGGCCGCCAAGCGAAGACAAACCGACACGCCTCCGACCTCGAGAAAGTCTTCCACCCCAGCGCCCGCGCCCCAAAAGGAGCCCGAGCCAGAGCCCGTTGTTGAGGAGCCGCCCAAGCAGACATTGCCCAGCTCCGTCACAGCAGGGAAGCCGCTTCCTACTGTCGAGGAACCGCAGCCACAGGACCTTTCGACTAAGGACTATCAGACTCTGCAAGAAAGGTGCGCAGCCCTTCTTCACTCCCCGCGCGTTCATACGCTTTGACTGATTCTAACATGATCACTTCGCAGCGGTGTTCTCCACGAGTCGTTTGTCCGATCGCGCAACCGAT
This sequence comes from Neurospora terricola FGSC 1889, assembly GCA_009805285.1. Classification (NCBI taxonomy): domain Eukaryota; kingdom Fungi; phylum Ascomycota; class Sordariomycetes; order Sordariales; family Sordariaceae; genus Neurospora; species Neurospora terricola. The sequence continues at coordinate 20,568 of RANZ01000068.1, read as the reverse complement.
GGATGAGCGAGCAAATATTCGAAAAGTACTGGACCAAGCCCATAAAGAAGAGGGGTGCTGTCATCGAAGAGCCCAACAATCCTCCCAAGGACAGCATGGTCAAGTTGGGCCAGGTGACAATCACGGTTGAGCCACATGTCTTCGAGGCGACAATGTTCGCGGTTAAGGACCCCAACCCTCCTCCGCCAAAACCCCCAAGCGATAAGCGACCGATCCTCGAATACGGGCCTCCAAACGGAGTCATGCCGCCTCCTCCTACACCCAAGCCCAAGTCAGTGGCGGCCTCAACGTCGTCAACACCTACGCCAGCTGCATCAGACGCCAAGAAACCGACCACAACGGAGACGGATCCAAAGGCCACCTCTCAAACAACACCACAAGCAGAGGCTAAGCCTCAAACACCAGGAAAGCTAGCAGTACACCCGACGCCACAAACACAGCCGACCAAACCACCACCAACCGCGCAAACTGCTCCTAGTCCAGCTGCTCCTGCCCCACCTACGCTCGCGAAGCCCGCTGGTACGCCTAGAGGCATCGAATCACTTCTCTCACCCTCTCCATCCTTAGCAGCCCCTCAGGCTGCCCCACGGGCCCCGACCACAGCACCAGTTGCTGGTGCGCAACCACCCCGACCAGTACCCGTCCCGGCAACTGTCCCACCAAATGCTGCGGCTCCGGCCACCCCGTCAATACCATCCGCTGTCCCTCCCAGGCCGACAACAGGGGCTCCAGCAGCTCCAGCAGCTCCTGCCACGCCAAGACCCGCTGCCAATGGCGCGGCACCAGCCAAGCCAGCTGCGGGGGCAGATCCAATCATTCTTATGCTAGCCGAGAAGGCTGGTGAAGACCCTCAACTCAGAGATCTCATGAAGCGAGTGGCCCAGGGAGAGGCCTCTAAGCAGGAGCTTGAGCGATTCCAGGGCATCATTGACGCTATCACGTCAGAGAGCAAGCGGAAAAGCAACATTCCGGCGCCACCAGCTGCGGATAAGTTATTCGTCGATGGGAAAACGGTTCAGTACTTTGCGGACGAGGTAGCCGCAATACTTGACATTGTTTTAGCATCCAACCCCAAGCAGAAGTCATCTACTTTACAGCCACCCAAAGATAGCGATGCCCTTCTGGTCTCGCTAGTAAAGATAGCTCTGGACGATGAAAAGACGAAAGAAATGGTCCGGCGTATAGCCCACAACAAGCCTCAACCCACCGATGCCACGGATCTCAAGGCAATTCTGGATCTCGCGCATTCTAATATCGTCACTAAAAAGAACCAACAGCAACGACGTCAGTCAACGGCATCGGCAGCAGGATCTTCGAAACAAGCCAACGGCGCGAGCAATGGGACCGATGGTGGCGCAGCAACGACCTCACAGGCAAACGCTTCTGAGAAGAAAACGGAGAAGGCCGAAAAGGCCACAAAGGAGAAGGGAGAGAAAGCCGACAAGTCATCTGCCCAACAGGCGCTTCGGTCAAAAGGCCCACCACCCCCGCCGAAACAACCCGATTACTCGGCCATTGTGTTTGAGTTTGCGGGAGGAAACGGCGATCGGTACCTCTTTCCCAAGTTCAGCGTTCTGGATTATCAGACTATCCCCAGTACCAGCACTAGCGGTACCCAAGGACAACAGCAGCAGCAACAGCAGCAACAACAACAGGTGGTTGCGTCATTCCTGATCATCAGGAGGGGAAGCAAGGCAGAATACCCAATGGCGGACCCGGAGCTTGACTACTACCAGCCCATAACAATAAGGTTGTTTACGGCAGCTCCCAGTGGCAAGCATTTGCTTGATAATCTGGCGAGAGTAGTGGCGCCGGAGGAGGAGGTCAAGAGGTACATGGACGATATCATGGATAATATGCAGCGAAGCGAATACGTCCTCTTAGCCATGAGGTTGCCCAGACCCACTGAGACGCCAGAGAACGGCGAAGGAGAGGGTGATAAGGCGCAGGACGGGGTTGCCGCGGCCGGGCCTGGGAAGGGACAAAACGCCAAGGAGAAAGAGAAGGAAAAGGACAAGGAGGTCGTGATGATTGATGGTCCATCAAGAGCGGAAGAAGCGGCGGCGGCGGAACCGAAAGCGCCAAAGGCGGCAAGGACAGGAGGTGTGTTGTGGACGACGGCAAACAAGCAGATACCCAAGCCGGAGATTAGGGAGCTTCCACCCAGGCGGAATGCTAGAATCATGCTGGAGACTACGGAGGATGAACAGTACCAGAGCTTCATCCAGACGGTTACCAGGAAGGATAAGGAGGTGGCGAGGTGATTGTTTTCTTGGAGGAGCGCTGTATTATGTAGATAGTTTTGTCTCTGCCAGGAGTTGACTCTCACTTGGTGGAGTATAATGAACTGTTGGTTGACGGGAAGGACTGGCGTGCTTGGTGCAGTTGATTGATATCATCCATGAGATGGGATTGCAAAAGAGCGTGGATTAGACATTGAAGAGTTGGTGAAGTGAAAGAAAGATGATTCTTCGATTCGCCTTTCGCACGTCACGGCTCATTTGCTGAGTGATTCCTGATGGTAAACGCGTTCAAGCGGATGACTGAATATGCCAGGCTGACTTGATCCAATACAAGTAGTTTCTTATAAGAGCCGAGGTTAGTAAAAGGAAAGGAATGGAGGTTCAGGAGTAGGAGGTCATCACGATGCAGCGTTCTTCTACGTGCTTGAAAGTACATGTACTTGGGCCACCCGCAAATATGGGTGCATGATAATATACATCTACCAGCCCCTTCTGGCTTACCAAACCTCTTGCCGGCCGGAGGACCAATCAAGGTCCATTTTACCCACCTTGGCCGCGAATGGCCTAGCGGCTTGTTCCAGTGCTTGGCAGCAGCACTCCCCTGTTCTCACCCACTGGAGCTTGACCGTCGTCCGTGCTTCCAAGTCCACCGTCCAGCCGTGGGCCGTGCTCTCTTTCCGCCTCACGACCTGCTGCAAGTCTGCAACACAGCGAGTCGACGCCTCAAAAGCCGGACCATCTCCCATCCATCAACTGCCATTTTCCTATCACAAATATAAGGGACCCCATTCCCACATCTCGCGACCTACGGCCATCTCTCCCTTTCTTTCCCCTTTCAATCTCTCGCCCATCCTAGACAGCAACCCTACGACGCAACGCGCGACCGCCGGTAGTACGCCTGTACGACGACACCCCTGTCGCTCGCCGCCCTCTTTTAATATTTATTCAGAATGGCGTCAAACAGCTGGCAGTTCGCCGGCGCTGACGACGAGTCCGACGATGACAACTTCAACCCTGCCCCCGCCGACATGTCGGACGAGGAGAACAACGACAACGACGAGGAGCACAATCACAACCACCGCCCCGCTGGTAAGACCGTGAGGCAGGCTAGTAGCCCGGTGCCAGACGAAGAGGAGGAGGAGGAGGAACACGACGAAGAGGAGGACGCGCGCCCGGCAAAGCGATCGCGTCGAGATCACCACGACGATGACGAGGATGAAGAGCAGGATGAAGAGGAGAACGAGGAGATAGATGAGGAAGAAGAGGAGGAAGAGGAAGAAGATGAAGAGGATGATGATGATGTTCATGGTGTAAGTTCACATCACATCAACGTCCCCATCAGTTCGACTTTGCAGCACCATTCCACCCACTTGCCGAACAAAGACAACTCCCGCTGCACATGCCCCGCCAACCTACCTGTGTCGCCACATCTGGCCCCAAGCTAACCCGCTATCTGTCTGCAGGGCAACCGTCGCAAGCGTCGCAACAAGGACCGTAGAGCTGCCTTCTTCGATATCGAAGCCGAAGTCGACGACGAAGACGAGGGAGAAGACGAAGTTGGCGACGGTGAAGAGATAGAGGACTTCATCGACAATGCCCACCCTGACGATATTGCCGACAGCGGCCGCCTCAACGATGATAGAAGACACCGCGAGCTCGACCGCCGCCGAGAGATGGAGGCCAGCCTCGACGCTGAGAAACAGGCAGAGATCCTGCGCGAGCGCTACGGCAAGCGCGCCCCGACTAGAGGTTACGGAGATATGGCCATCGTGCCCCGTCGCTTGCTTCTCCCCAGTGTCGAGGACCCCAGCATTTGGGCTGTCAGGTGTAAAGAAGGCAAGGAGCGTGAGGTTATCTTCTCGATTATGCGTCGCATTGAAGAACGAATGGGCACCAAGAATGAGGTCCCCATTACGGCTGCCTTCGAACGCGGTGGTGTCAACTCGGTCATGAAGGGATACATCTACGTTGAGGCTCAAAGACAGAACGATATTCTCGTTGCTCTCGATGGTATTCTCAACGTTTATCCCAGGAGCAACATGCACCTCGTCGAGATCAAGGACATGCCCGACCTCCTGCGTGTCATCAAGACGCCTAACCTGGAGCCCGGCGCCTGGGTTCGCCTGAAAAAGCCGGCCAAGCACGCCGGTGATCTTGCTCAGGTTATCGACGTTACAGAAAACGGTCTCGAGGCCAGAGTCCGTTTCATTCCCAGACTCGATTACGGTGTCAGGGATGATCCCGTCTTCCAGGCTGATGGCAAGCGCAAGCGTCCTGGTGTACCCGGCCCTCGTCCTCCCCAGCGCCTGTTCAGTGAGGCTGAGGCGCGCAAGAGACACCCCCGTCACCTCCAGGGTAACCCCCAGACCAACAGCTGGAACTACAACGGCGATGATTTCGAGAACGGTTTCCAGGTGAAGGACATCAAGATCCAGCAACTCGAGGTCAAGAATGTCAACCCTACGTTGGAGGAAGTCACCAAGTTCGCCAGTGGAGCCGAGGACGGTACAGAGAACCTCGATCTTAAGGCCCTTGCTGCTACTCTCAAGGATAGCGCCAAGAGTGTCGCGTATGTCCCTGGTGACATTATCGAGGTATATGAGGGTGAGCAGCAGGGTGTTATCGGCAAGGCCACCAATGTCCAAGGCGACATTGTCACACTGCATGTCACCGAGGGTGATCTTGCTGGCCGGACCATTGATGTCCCTAACAAGGGTCTGCGCAAGAGGTTCAGGATTGGTGACCACGTCAAGGTCATCGGTGGCAGTCGGTTCCGCGACGAGGTTGGTATGGTTGTCAAGATTGTGGACGACCGAGTCACTCTCCTTACAGACCAGACCAACACGGAGATCACTGTGTTCAGCAAAGACCTGCGCGAGGCATCCGATATTGGTGGTCAAGGCTCTCTTGGACAGTACTCGCTCTTGGATCTTGTGCAGTTGGATGCCACGACTGTCGGCTGCATCGTCAAGGTCGATCGCGAGTCAGTCGTGGTGCTGGACCAGAACGGCGATACCAAGCAGGTCCAGCCGTCGCAAATCACTAACAAGCTCCCCAAGAGGAAGTTCGCTGTGGCTGCCGACCGCAACGGCTCCGAAATCAGGCTGGACGACGTCGTCCGTGAGTATGGTGGTCAGCAACGTCAGGGCAAGATCATTCACATTCACCGCTCCTACATTTTCCTTCACACCACGACCACCAACGAGAACGCGGGTGTTTTCGTCACTCGGGCTAACAGCGTCACTACCGTCGCGGCCAAGGGTGGTCGCAACACTGCCACTGCGGGTCCAGATCTCAGTTCAATGAACCCGGCCCTGAAGCGCAACCCCGCTGCTAACGGCAAGCAAATGCCAGCCCCGCGGACTTTCGGACCTGATCGGGCCATTAACCAAACCGTGGTTATTAGACGCGGTGGTTACAAGGGCTTGCTCGGAATTGTCAAAGACACGACAGATACTCACGCTCGTGTCGAGCTGCACTCCAGGGGAAAGATTATTACCATTCCCAAGGCTGATTTGAGCTTCAAGGACAAGGTCACTGGCAAGACCATTGACATCAACCAGCGGGGTGGCAGCCGTGGTGGCTTTGGCGGTGGAGGACGCGGCGGCGGCGAGTTTGGAAGCAGGACCCCTATGGCTTCCGGCGGATCGGATCGTACACCCGCTTGGGGCTCTTCTAGATGTAAGTTGTCTTTGTACTCTTTATTGTCACTGTTTGCATGAAGCTAACGTTGAAACTAGCCACAGCCCGCACTCCCGCCTGGAACCGCGACGCCGGCGGCTCTCGCACTCCGGCCTGGAACGACGGCTCCCGTACCGTCAATCCTTACGACGGCAGCCGCACTCCTTACGGTGGCGCTACCGCTTACGGTGGTATCGGATCCCGCACTCCCGCGTGGCACTCGGGTTCTCGCACCCCCGCCCCCGACGGCTTCGGCCACGGCTCCAAGACCCCCGCCTGGTCTGCCGGCTCCGACAGCTGGGGCTCCAAAACCCCCGGTTACGGCGCCTCTGCTCCCACGCCTGGCGCTAGCGGCGATGCCTGGGGCTACACCCCTGGCGCTTCGGGCGGCGGTAACTCAACCTCAGCTTACGATGCGCCCACGCCCGGTGGCGGTCTAAGCGCCCCCACGCCCGGCGCGGCACTTAACGCTCCTACACCTGGTGCGTACTCGGCTCCGACGCCGGCTGCTGTAAGCGCGCCCACTCCTGGGGCCTGGCAGGGCGGTTGGGGAAGTGGTGGTGATGCAGTGAGTGCGCCGACACCGGGTGCCCTGGGTGCCCCTACGCCGGGAGGTGCACCGGGGTACGCGGATGATGATTAGAGACCTGATTCTGCGATGAGTCCTAGGGTGTAGGATGGTGTGATTTGAGATTTCACGTTTGTGGTCAGGCGTTTATTTTTGTGTACGTTAGTCGGGCTCTCGTTGAGGTCATTTGGAAGACAGGAAAGTCATGAGCGCAAGGGATCAAGTGGAATATGAGGATACAAAGGAGCATAACATACGTAGCTATGATCCAGCGCAAAGCAAAGCAAGGCAAAGCAAATAGAGGGTTAAAATAGCGGAAAAGGCAGTCTCTCAGCCCGGTGTTTAGTATTTTCTGGAACTTTGAGTTACGAGTAGGCAGGATTTCCATTACTTGAGCGTCAGAGACACCACTCCCACTACTTCCATTGTGGTGAAGCCTAACATTCCATGCATTCGATAACCTTGATGCCTCGATACGCTGTCTGCTCCTCGCTGTCCACCATTTCTAGGCAGTCCCTTGGAGCTTAACTAAGTATGCATAATATCGTTGATACCTATCCCTCGGAAGACCATTCTTTCACTCTCTGCTAATAATGGAGGCTGTGATGTTGATGGAATGCAGAGATGCGTTCATGTTCTTTGTCACTTTGATGATGACGCCGGATCAGGGGTTAGGGGTAGCGCACCGTTTGCTTATCTTATCGCCGCCAAGCACAGACCTCCTGCTGTCCCTCACAGCTTCATCCGTGCATCGACATCTCACTCTCATCAACACCACGGCAGAGCTGGAGAGAATCCAATTGTCAGCCCGCGCAACGCTCGCAACCCCTTGCTTTCCTTTTCCTTTCTCATTCATTTTCCCAGCTACCGTGAAGCCATGCGGTCCATTCACCAATTGACCGGGGCCTGAAAGAGAGACAGACAAGTGTCCTTCTCGGGCACTGCACAGTCTACACAGTCTACACTTGACTGATGCGAATAATGGCTCAAGGACGACGACGTTCCCGTCGCAACAAGAGGTTCACACAATGATGGCTTTGTCCCCCCTACTTGCCGACGGATTGGTCAAGGGCCAGTTGCCCATTCCGGAGCAAACAAAACACACTTGGCCGTCAATGCTTGGTTCGAGCTGCCGAGCTGTTTCTTTGTCTCCATTTCCACAATGTTTGCATGCAGCGAATTGTGTCTCCCTCGAGTGTTCTCGTCCTCGACATTGCACCCCCCAAGACAAAGAATTCTACCTCTAGCTAAAGAATGACCTACAGAAATCACCAGCAATACAGCTTACCCTTCAATGGCCACCGACGTCCACAAACGCAAACGCTTCTGTGTTCGAGGGGCCAAAGGATGAAGAGGAAGAATAATGCCCTCGTTCTCTCTTTGTCTAATGTGATGCCTTGAAATGGTTGTGTACCCCCTACAGTCACCATCCCCCCTCAATGTTCCTTCTCTTCTTTCGAATAATCCCCTTCTTCTTTTCCTCTCCTTTTCTCATCCTCCATTCATCAAATAAACTATGCGTCGTTCATGAACAACGCTTCATCATTGATCGACAACAACAACAAATAAATAAATCATCAAAGTGTTGTGTGTTTAGGCTAGGCTCATCTACAACACTGTAGAGACCTAGTCCGAACCCAAACAAGTGCGGGAACACCATCATGCCTTGGGGATTCCCCTTCTTTCGGAACCGCACGGAGAACCAGAACCAGAAGAAGAAAGGCAGCAGCAGCAGCAGCAGCAAGAGCCCGAAGAACGCCAACAAACCCATCACCTCTTCTGCCAACCGAGTCACCAAGCCCAGAGCCAGCTCAACAGGTAACCTCGAAAAGTCCACCAAGTCCGCCAGCACCATCCAAAAAGCCATCGACTCCGCGGGCAGCTCCAAGTCCGTCCCTTCAAACCCCTTCGCCTCCCGCCTCTTCGGCACCGATCCCTCCAACCTCACCTCCTTCAACCTTCAAAAATCCCCAACCATCGCCCTCTCCCCTTCAGAACTCGCCATCCAGAAACGCAACCAACGCCAAGCCGCTCTCGCCCAGCGCAAAGCTCAAGAAGAACACGACAACCAGCTCCGCCTCGCGTCTTACCGGCGAGTCGACCCCACCGTGACTCCGTCATCTGACGCCTTCCAAACAATTCTGTACTCCTTCCGCACCCACCTGGACTCGCCCACCTCCACCTTGAACGACCTGCTCAAGTCGCGGTTCTCGCCTGAGGACAGGGACTTGTTGCTGCCGGCTGATTGGGAGCGGAATCCCGTGTTGGCGGAGTTGCAGGGGAAGAATAGCGAGAGGTATAAGAGGTTGGTGAAGGGAGAGGTGAAGGGTTGGAAGAAAGAGACTAAGGGGACCAAGGGAAAGAAGGGGGATAAGAAGGGAGAAGAAAAAGGTTGGGCGAAGGAAGCCGATCTAGCGTTCAAGCTGACTTGTTTGTATTTTGGATTGCCTGTTGCGCCGATGGGGTGGGAACAGAGCGAGACGAGGAGGTGGTGGGAGAAGAAGCAGATGATGGGGAATAAGAGTGAAAGGGGGTACGGGGCGGGGTATGATGAGGTGGAGGATGATATGGGGAATATTGTGAGGAGGCCGAGAGAGGATCCGATCAAGTTCTTGAATTGTTATGGGAAGAGGGTCTTTGAGAAGGATGCTGTTAGAGGTGAGTTGTCTACCTACCTACTGGTGAATATGGAAGTGGATGTTGCTTGCTAACGATTGATGCGAATAGAACCGGATCCGGTCTTGGAGACGTACAACGCCTTGCCTCAATTCCCTGAAACGCTGAGGGAGCTTGATCCGGAGGGAGACTACATCAACGCTGATGCGCTACGTGCAGTTTTGCCGGACAAGTTGGACTTCGGCTTCGGGCTGCGTGGCGGCGGTGACTTTGATGATGAGGACGAAGAGAGCGTCGTCGATGAGGAAGAAGAACACCCAATGGATGTTGATGAGCCGGTGGAGCTTATCCCATCCCCAGAGAATGCCCTCGTTTCTCTTCGGGGCGGAGGCCCTCTCAAGGACATCGGTGACGTCTTCAAAGACATCGACCGCGGCAAGTACCGCCTCTCCACCGAGGCTTACTACGCTTTTGCGCAGACAGACCACCACAAGGATGGCCTCAAAAGCCGACTTGAAGGCGAGAGAGGCGGCGTCGAGAATCTGTGGATCCCTCTCTACGGTTACCAGGGCATCGTCTGGTTCCGTATCGACATGCTCAACACCTTTGTTGACGCCGTCGACCGTCTCTTGGGCTTCGGCGTCCGAGCCGGTGCCTCTTACAAGCTCTATCTGTTCGACAAGAACAAGGAGTACAAGACCCGAGCCCAAAAGGAGGCCTTTCTGCGAAACAACAGGAACACTCTCGACGTCGCATGCAAAGGACCCGGTGACTACAGCAACGACCACATCGCCTGGAACTGGGTCATCGGACACCTTGGCTCGCTGGGCAACGACACGAACGGATCGCCATTGGCTCACCAAAAGGTGCTCTTCGTCGCCGGTCCCGGTGATCCCGTGCCCTACCAGTGGGAGCCGGCCGACATCCACAACGTCGCTAAGCTGGTTCTCGAGTGGGACGGCATGCCGGACATGAACCGTCCGGACGTCGCCTACCTCCGCATGCCTATCGTCGGAGACCCCTCGACGGCGGATGTACACACCAACCAGTTTGCTCCCTGGGTGGCACAGGTCTGTCGTGTCCTGTGCGCCGGCCGCATCCCCAACCGTCCCGGCCAGCCTTTTGTTCCCGACGCGTACATCGGCGTCCGGGTCACGTCCGATCCCCGCTACGGCGGCAACGACAATGACTACGGCACCTACGGCGGGTTAACCTTCAACTTCAACCAATGGACTTCCATCCTGCAAGCCCACAAGGAGTCACGGAACCAACCGATCGTGCTACGGGCGTGGACTTCCGAATCGCCCAGCGGCAACATCGACCGCTGGCACATGTTCGTTCCCGGCGTTTCGTACAAGTACAGCGACGACTGCGCAGTCTTGCACTCCGAATTCAAAGATTCCAAGCTCGTCCACGCCAAGATCCGCAACATGCTGGAGGGCGGCCTCGGCCTGGAACAGCTGCAGGACCTCAAGCACATCGAGGTTCACCTCCCCGGCGAGTCGTTCCTCGCCGATGCGAGGGAACAGTCGGAGGTGCTCATCCCCGTCGACTCAAACGGCAAGCTGGACAAAAGCGGTGTCCAGCGTCTTGCTGAGCTGCTTGAGCAGTGGTATAACTGGCTGAAGGAGAAGCCGGGCGTTCCGCCGGCTAAGAACGGCGTGGATATGTTCCCGCAGTTTATCACTCTGCAGCCGGTTTATCGGGACTATGCCCTGGTCTGTGATGAGGATCATGAGCAGACGCTGGAGTGGAATCCGAGGGAGACGAGCCTTAATGAGTTCCGCGGGTTGATTGAGGAGTTGTGGTCGCCGGGAAGGTTCTCGGTTGATTATTATCCTGAGAGCTCAAGAGTGAGGCTGACGCAGAATGAGCTCGAGGGCGCGCCTATGTTGGTGGTGCTGCCTACTACGACGGAGATGGAGTGGTATAAGATCCGGGATATGGTTGTTTGGCCGGAATTGGTTGTGCAGGTTTATGATGACCAGCTTGATGGTAAGCACTCTCTCACTCCCCAGATTGTGACTAGTCTGCTAACTTTGTGTCAGTATTCGGTGATATATACGCCCAGCCGTTTGGGTATCGTGATATCTACAAGACGGACGGAAACGTCCTCTTCAGCAGCCTCAGTAACAAAGATGACCTCCCTAACGAGAACAGTCTTCGCTATGGTCGTGACTACCAGCTCTGGGCGGAAGAAGTTCCCTGGAGTCATGGCGAGTTGAGGACTATCCAACCAGGGGATCACCAGCCTCAGCCTGCCCCTGGTGCTCAACCTTCCGAGCAGTCGCGGACACCACAGGCAGCGGTGAATCAACATAACCCGAACCCGATGGGTTTCGCCTCAAACCTGCCACCTCCACGTCCCACGCATACGGGCGTCTTCAGTGCTTCCAGGAAACTCGATCTCAATGCCATGAACCCGAGCGAAAAGGGCCGCTTCCTCCGGGAGTTCAGCTATGCCAACCCGCTCACCGTGGACTTTGTGAAGGGCATTCCCGTCCACATCCCTCCCATCGACCAACTTCTGGACTGCAAGTTCGACAGCACCCCGCGTCTAGCCAACGGCGTCCTCACGCCCTCGGAAACTCGCCTTCTTCAGCAAAAATACTTCGAGATGCGCACCATCATGCTCGAACGCGAGCAGAAGTGTCACTTCCCAGGCTGCGACGCCGCCTTCCCCTACGGCAGCGGCCTCATGGCGCGGCATATCAAAGCCGCCCACACCGCCGAAAAATGCAACTTCTGCGCCGACCCTCTCTACCAGCACTGGACCGTCGCCCAGCGCTTCCAGCACTTCGCCTCCAAGCACGCCGACATCCTCGGCGCCCTTCAAACCACCCGCCCCATCAACGGCGCCTCCACCAACGAGGACCACCCCAACCCCTTCCAGTTCCAGCGTGAGCTCACCTGGGGTTTCTGCTGCCGCTGCGGCCGCGACCATTCGGTCTTAGCGTCTAAGCTCGACCGCTTCCACCACGACCTCGTCTGCTACCCCGGCGCCGCCCACCACGAGATCCATCCGTGGAAGGCCTGCACCGCCTGCGGGGAGCGCATCCACACTGACGACCCGTCCTCGGCAAAAGCGCACAAGCACCCGGACGTCCCCCGGGGGGCGGGCATCAAGCCCGATTTCTGCGCGCAATGCGGTCTCGAGCTGCGCAAGCTCGAAATCGCCGACCGCGAAAAACACGCACATTTCTGCCGGGGGCACTGCGGCGGCAAAGGCCGCACCAGCAGCTCTTTCAACGTGCGGTTCTGCCCCTGGTGCGGTTTGGAGATGGAGATGACTACTTCCGCCGACGGCAACGGCACTAAGACCATCGACGTCTTGGCGGCGCAGCGACACATCGACTCATGCGTAGCCAAACCCGAAGACGACAAGAGGACGTTTGGCCCGATTCACCCTGTATCTCACCTCGCTTATTACTACGGGATTCCCAAGGGGGCCAAGACGGCGAGGGTGGATGTGCCTGAGGGCGTGATTCCGTTGAAGCAGTGGCTGGGGAGGAGCGCGGCGATGGGGGGGATGGGGGAGAGGAAGCCGTTGAGGGCGAAGAAGGGGGAGAGAGTGGGGCCGAAGGGGGCGAGTGATTTGACGATGGGGACTGTTGTTCCTGCTGGCATTTTTGGGGATGTACAAGGTGGTCCGGGACCTGCTACTACCGCTGCGAAGAGGGCGAGGTTTGCGGATGTGGTGGAGGAGGTGGAGCCTGAGGAGGAGGATGAGGATGAGGAGATGAGTGATTTATCGATTTTGTCGGAGGGTGAGCCGGCTGGTAAGAAGGCTGGTAAACGGTGAGTTTGTATTTGTTTTATATATCACTGTATGCGTGAAAGGTGTGTTTGTGCTAACAATCATTGCCATGACAGACCGGCGCGTGCAGGTGGCAAGCGAAAGCGTGCGCCTTTCACGTCAGACGACCCGACCTATAAACCCACTTGGGAATGGGATTCGTCAGATCATTCTTCTGAGTTTATGTCTGGTAAGAGTCTTCTGTACTTTCGGTCTCAGCAGCAATGTCTAACAACAAGCGTCCAGATGATGAAAGCGCACCGCGCCCATCGGCCGCCAAAAAAGCCAAGACGGTGGCAGAGCCGGAAGTCAAGACCACGCCAAAGGTCTCGTTCAGGCCTACGGGCAAGGGAGGCAAGAAGAAGCTGGCGCCGTTCCAGTCGGAGGACCCTAGTTATAAACCTCCGAAGAGCTATTCGGATGAGTCTGACCTCTCGGATGTTGGTATGTCTTCCCAGTTTTCTCATTGTCCTGTCTTGCGTTTGGTCAGAGTCACCAACAACCACAGCCGCCGACCCACTTGATATCTCGCTCTGGCCCCAGCCACATGAGGTTGTAAAATTCCCCGGTGATGCCGTCGTTGACGAGCCAGAAGAGGAAGAAGAGGAAAGGGAGCCTACGCCACCACCAGCAACGAAGGGCAAAGGTGCAACCAAGAACACCACAGCCAAACCGCCCAGGCCTGCTAAAACCCTCGCCCTGACAGCGGCAGCCCAAAAGGCCGCAGCCAAGGCAGCCGCGGCAGCACAGGGCTCCTTCGTCGAGAAAATCATTCTCCCGGCCCCGCCCAAGATTCTACCGACTATCCATGGCATCAGGGAACCGAACTCGGACGCAACCACGTCGAGCTCTGAGGACGAGGAAGCTTCTGATGAAGAGCCCAAGAAGGGAAAGGGAAAGGGAAAGGGAAAGGGAAAGGGAAAGGGAAAGGGAAAGGGAAAGGGAAAGGGAAAGGGAAAGGGAAAGGGAGCAGCCAAGAAGAAGGCAGCGCCTAAGAAGGCTGCCGCACGTGGCGGTGTCACCACCAGAGGCAAAGCCAAGCAAGCCGCTGTCGTGGATGATGCCGACGAGCAAGAAGAAGAGGAGGATGATGAAGAAGAAGAGGAAGCACAAAGCCCCGTGAGCGCCACCGCCCTAGACCAAGATGCAGACGAACAAGAAGGACCTCCGGCTAACCCGTTACCTGCCCTAAAAGCAATGAAAGTAAAGGTTCTCCGCACGCCTGACTCCCCCACTGCCACCGGCACCCGGAGCAGAGGTCTAAATGCCAAAATGATGCAACTCCCCTCCGGCTCCGGCGCCGGTGAGGGCTCCAGCAGCCAGTCTAAATCCAGCAACAACACCAACAACTCTCCCTCCAAGCCTCGCTCTCGCGGCCGTGGCCGTGGTGGTCGTCCCAAAGTCTCCCTCTCCCCCAACCCCCGCCTCTTCGGCAAAGGCACCTCCCCTGACCCTCTCCAATCCCCCGAATCCCCCCCTCCCCAAACCCGTTCCCGCTCCGACTCCCACACCAAGCGCATCACCCGCCTGGAGCAGCTCAAACAGCGCTATCACAAACTCCAAACCTCGCCCCCCTCCCCTCCCTCCCGCGCAGAATTCGACTCCCCCCTCGTCACCCGCGCCCGCGAATCCCGTCTACTCCGCGACGCTCTAACAGGCGCCGCCCCTGATGCCCCTGTCCATCCCGGCTCTCCTTGGGCGAAGCTACAAAAGGAAGCGGAGGAACAAGAAAAAGAGGACGACGAATACTACGCCATGGCACTCGACGCCTACTATCAAAAACTCGAGGACGAGCAAGACCAACTCCTAGAAGAAATTGAGCGGGAAGAACGGCTTTTGGTGCAAACGGAATATAGACAGCAAGAACGCGAGCTTCGGAGACAAATGCAAAAGGAAAAAGAGGATTTGGAAAAAGAGTTTGAGCGCGTGCAACAGATGCAGATCGAAGCGGCGAGACGCGCAAGGCAGGAGGTGGAGGAGGCGAGGCAACAGGCGGAGTGGGAAGAAATTGAGAGGGAGGTGGAGGATAGGGAGTATATTAGACGGGTTAAGAAGAGAAAGGAGGAGGAGAGGAGGAGAGCTAATGAACGGGCGCTGGAGAGGTTGAATGGGCAGAAGGGGAAGGAGAGGGAGGGGGGGAAGGGAAAGGAGAAGGAAGGGCAGGGGCCGCCACCGCCGGGAAAGGTGACGGATGAGGATTTGGAGGCGTTGGCGAGGAGTTATCCTGGTACTATTGCTTAGTGGGCTTGCAGACTTGGATTGGAGACTGGGAGAGGCGGGAGGGCTGAAGGGGTGGTTTGAGTAAACGTGGATGTAGTAGGTAAAGGGTTTTGTCCGGGTTCTTGGGTTTTGGTAATTGGATGGCGTTTGTCGTTTTGGTTGAGATGGATGGTCTTTCGTATGGTATGGTCTGGTTTATTCGGTATTTCTTATCCGGTATTACTTGTAGCACTTTGGTTTAGCTCCTCGTTCTAGACATCAGTTATTGCTTTTCTTACCCTTTCTTGCCCTGAAAAGTGCCCAATTGTGAGTTGTGAAGTTGAGGTCATTAACAGGTTTCTTTGTTCCAACGAATTAGTGCATATGTCTACCTAGCATCCTCATCCAATACCCATAGAGAAGTTAACATTACTTTATATAGATGCTATCTATAAAAATTGCCATGATGTTTCCCTCAACTCCGAAATCCAGTCTCGCCAGTTCAGGTATACTTAAAGCAGCCTCGCTTGGCAGGTTCCTTCATGCTTCCTTTCAAACCATACCCGTGAAGTCAATCCAGAAGCAATGACCTCCATCAACCTCGATATCCAGATCCAATACATCCATCAACCCAAAACTCCAAAACACCTCATTACTCTACCCATCCCATTCCATTAATTGCATACTTACCTATCACCCTTCCCCTTCCCTTCCTTTCTCTCCCTTGCCTCCTCAACCTCCTTCTCAAACCCACACCCAATCACCTTCCCAGTCACCCACTTGACTCCCTTTCCTCCATCAGGACAAGCAACACACTCCGGGCAAATCCTAACGCGATGCCAAGCCGTAGCCAGGTTGCCCCGCACGTTGTAGATACCGGCGTGAGACTCGGGTTGGGTGTTGTAGGCTTCGTCGATGGCTTTGACTATTAGGGTTGTGCATTTGTTTTCTTTCTTTTGCTCGGTATTCTCGCCGCTGCTGGGGTAAGAGGGGGAGCTGGGGGAGGGGGAAGAGGAGGAAGCTGAGGAAGGGAGGACAGATGGCGGTAGATTGCCAGAGTAT
This sequence comes from Neurospora terricola FGSC 1889, assembly GCA_009805285.1. NCBI lineage: Eukaryota > Fungi > Ascomycota > Sordariomycetes > Sordariales > Sordariaceae > Neurospora > Neurospora terricola. Next base: position 4,403 of record RANZ01000068.1, on the reverse strand, counting down.
TTCCACCTCTTCCAAGTCCACGTCTTATTCCCGTAACAAGGAGTCGCAGGGTTGCTGCAATCGTCAATCAACTCCGCTTGGTCCCATGTTCGTCCGTTGTCGAGGGAGACGTCCACGCGGGCGATGGCGCGGCCGCCGCCTGAGTAGGCGTAGCCTTGCATGGTGATGGGAATTTTGTTGGTTTCGGGGGATGAGGAAGGGGTGGCAGTGGTACCGGTGGTGGTGGTAGTAGTCTTGCTACACCCAACATTCAGCCCATCCACATCCGCCAAATCCACCGTCTGCTTAGCCCTAGCCACCTCCTGCTTGCTCTCGTTTCCATTCTTCCCCTTGCTCTTCAAACAATCGCTCCCCACCCAAACCCCCGTAATCGCGCTCGTCACCGGCATCTCCTGTATACTCCTCGCCCTCTCCCAATCCGGGTTCGCGCCCTCGTTCGGCCCAAAGCTCTTATAATCTCTTCGTTGCCACTGACTCGGACTCTCCTCGTCTGACACAACAATCTTGCTCAGCCATTTGACCGAGCGAGCAGCCACATGCCCGGGGACGATGGCCCTTAGAGGAAATCCGTGGTCGCGAGGCAGCGCGCGCCCGTTCATGCCGAAGGCGAGGAGGACGTCACCGGTGGGATCGAGGGCTTTGGATAAGGGGATGGAGGCGCCGTAGGCTTCGAGGGCGGAGAATTGCACGTGGAGGTCCTTTTGTGAAGGGAGGTCTTCCGAGGAGGATGAGGAGGAGGAGGAGGGTGGTTGGACGATGGCGGTGGAAGTAGATGGGTCAGCGACCTTTAACCCAGCATCCCTCAAAACATCCCTCAACAAAACCCCCTCCCACTCCGCATTACTGATTGCCCCGACACCCCATTGTAACCCATTCGTCTTGCCCGCGTGGCGCGTCATGTCATTGCGTCTGTTGCCCGAGCACTGCAGCGTGGCCGTGACTTTATGTCTCCGAAAGCTCTCCTTCAATTCCCGTAAAGTATACCCCCGTGTCTCTCCATCCGGCAACTCCACGCTGAGAACATGCTTCTCTTCTGGGGCATCATCAACAACAGGCACCCACATATGATGTCGCACATAGAAAACCCCCTCATCCGTCTTGAACTCTGCCCCCACCAAGTCTGACGGAGTCTCGGCATTCCTCGGCTTCGCCGTATGCGTCACCAACCTTGCATCCCTCTCCGGATCCTTTTCAAACGGATCCTCCACCTTATCCATTTTCGGCCTCCCCGTTTCCCGGTCCAGGTCGTCAAGGTGTATATACCCAATACAGTATTGCTCCAGAATGTCGCGGACGTAGGGCGAGGTCTTGTGGATCGTGAAGATGTCCCAGTATGGCTCGATCGGACCGCCGGCTGCGCGGAGGATCACGTCCCCGCCTGGGTGCGCGCCGACCCAGGATGTGATGTCGTAGACTTTGTCGGCGTAGGTGACCCAGGGCGTGGGGGAGGTGGAGGAGTGCTGGGATTGGATTTCGGAGAGGCGGTAGCGGGGGAGGGAGAGGGGTTCACGGAGGTCGTTGGTGTCGGAGTTGGTGATGTCGTTGTCTTGTCGCGAGGCTTCTGGAGATGCTGGTGGTGGCGGTGGTGGTTCTTTATCTGGATCTGGATCTTTCGCTCTGTCTCGATCGTCTCGGTCGGTGCGGCTGCTGCTGTCGAGGTTGGTCTTGGTCTTGGTATCACGGTCGCGATCACGGTTATAAAGGTAGGAAGCTAAGACAGCAACGCCGGCGCCTACGGCTAAGCTGGTGGGCGCGGCGCGTGCTTGTCGGGGAGGGGTCCTCCATTGATCGTCTGGACCACGAGGAGCGTCTTGTTTTGGTGGTTTTGGGTTTGGCGGAGTGGGAGTAGGAGTGAAAAAGGTACCGTCGTGAAGAAAGCGGGTGCGTATCGTGACGGACCGACGTAAGGTCGGGACGGTTGTTGTTGGTTGTGGTTGTGGTGTAGGTACTAGTAATGGTGTAGGTCGGCGAGGTGTAAGTCGGAGAAGGTCGCCTGCGAGGCGGGCGGCAGGCCGTGCGGTAACCATTGCGTGCGAGGTGTGCTGCACGCTGTACAGCTGTCTGTGCTATGCTGGATATCTCGATTTCGATGTCGTCTGGTTCCTCTCTCCTGGGAAATCAGATATGTTGTCGTCCCGTCGTCTATTATATCATCTATTCTTCGTCCGAGTGCCGTAGCTTCCGCCCCATCAGTTTAGTCACCGAGAACCGGGTGTATGCGCCAGCGCTGATGATGATGATGATGATGAAGCCCACAATCGTTAGCAAGGGAATGGCAAAAGAAGATGGCCAAGCTCATCAACGGAAAAGAAAAAAAACGAGAAGAAAGTGAAGAGTCCCACAGGTAGCACAACCAGCAAGTTGGAAGAGGAAGTACTTGTACCTATAAGTGGAAGAGCAGCAGGTCCCATCCAGATCAGATCCAGATGTCATCACACTGGACGAAACAGAGTTCTAGACTTCCCCAGAACCCCTTCTTTCCCTTTCTTTCTTTCCTTCCTTCTTCACTTCTCGTTACCTACCAGCGCGTTCACACACCGCCGTACGAAAACAAACAAACCAACAAGTGGTCACGAGTTCCGACAATCCAACCACTTTCGACAAGACATGCAGCTCGTGTACATGCTTCCGACCTTTGTACAACCAGTGGTCCAGTCAGTCAGTCGGTCAAGATCGTCGTACCTGTACCTGCATCGCGTTGGGTAATGGGAAAGCATGGCTGGCTGTGGCCAACAAGGTGCCTGGAGGCTGGCGGTGCTTGACCCGTCAATTGCCGTCGGGGGATCGCTTGACGTCAGGGGGGTCCATTGGGCGGATCCTGTAGCGTTGCATCCGCTGTTTGTTCCGCCTGACTTTTGGGCTGGTCTTGGCGCCATGACCGCTGCTGATAAGATAGGGGCCAGGGGCCGGGGCGGGCGGTTATCGGGGACCGATGTTATGGAACGTCTACGGAAGTCGGCGGGCATGATGAACATCACAACGAGAACAAAGTGCAAATAGGTAGCTTTTTGTTTGTATCATATTTAAAGTCAACTTCCGGCCTCCTGTACTCATGAGACCTAATGTACAAATATCACCGCGTCTGTATTAGCCCATATATACTCCTATGCTACCCAACCGACAACAAACCCCCCAAACGCCGTGCACCACACATGTACCCAAATCATCCATCGTAAGCTCATCGACATCCTTGAAGTCGCCCAGTCCTGTTTCTTTTCCCTGGAACCCAATTCATAATCATCACCCCCAATATGTAAACTTTTTCTCCTCCAGACCGCCATCACCATCGACATCACCACATAAACCATGGCCCATTATACAGCCTACCATCACCTCGCAGAGTCATTACCGTGTCGTGATACGGAGACAAAAAGGCTTCGAAACGCACGACGAAATCATCGCTCATAGTAAGGTGGTTGCAAGAAACGTACTTACTCGGGAACGATAAACTTATCAATATCGACCCGCTCAAAAACGCTCGTCATATCCCATCGGTGCCAGTGGAGGGCCAGCCGATTGTGAGAGGCCAGGAAGAGGTCGCAGTCTATCCAGTCGTCTGTAGCATGGTTAGTACTCTTTCAACTCTTCCAGCAGATAGATGTGATGTAAGGACTCGGAAGAAACTCACCATCCCGAAAGTTATGTTCAGCCACATGCCCCTTAGCCTTCACCACTCTCGCCCCCTGAAACTCCTCCTCCTCCGCAACCTTCACAAACCCTGCCTCCCCAATATCCTTCGCAACAAAGGTATACTCCCCCCTAGGCACATTCGGGTCACCAGTGAGCTTAATCCCCGCCAACCCACCCCTATAAACCTTGGAATTTTCGTTTCTCTTCTGAAACTCCTCATCCGTCTCATCCTCCCTCCTTTCTATCTCTGCATCTCGTACCCTCGGATCATCATCAGGCTGATGCATCAAAATAAACTCGCACCCATGCGGCCCATAATGTCCCACAAAGATCCCCCTCCACGGCTTCTCAGGCGTGGGTGTATACAACCTCTCATCCAGCGTCGAATACGTCACCAGCTCCTCACCGATATGCGCCCTCATCACCCGTCCAAACTCCACCCACCTCCTCAAGTGGAACGCATGATCACTGATCTCCGCCCGGGTAGCAGGCGGGCTCTGCAGAATGTTGGACGTAGCCTCGGCGTTATACCCCCCGTTGGCACCCACCGGCCCGACGTTGGCCACCCTATGGGGAGCCTCGATGGTGGGCGGCGGCCAGTACTTGTCGCGCAGGATGGTCATCATGCCGTGGGGCACGGCGTTGCGGAGGACCCCCCGTTGGCACCCACCGGCCCGACGTTGGCCACCCTATGGGGAGCCTCGATGGTGGGCGGCGGCCAGTACTTGTCGCGCAGGATGGTCATCATGCCGTGGGGCACGGCGTTGCGGAGG